>QOVD01000398.1:17300-44703 GCA_003521225.1 Tuber microsphaerosporum | reverse complement strand
CCGCCCTGGCCATACTCAACCACTTAACACCTTCCACCCCCCCCACAAAATCCCCACAATACAAATGCCATACCTAATCTCTTCTGTAACTGAAATCCTGCTATCCGTTATGCCACTTGCAATGGGTGACATCTTGTATACCAGCAAATCCACCAAATCACCCTACCAAACCCACTCAAATTTCCCCATCCCTTCTCAAAACCCTCCAAAAATCCTCCCAATCCTCATCCCCCACAATTTCATCGTCATCCAATCCCAAATCATCCCTGTATCTCTTCCTAAATCTCTCCCTCTCCTCCTCCATCATACCCTCAATTGCCTCCACTTCCATTCTACCAGCCCCACCTTTCGCCTTTTTCCTCTCCTTTCTCAATAACTCTCCCTTCTCCCTTTCTTCACCATCTTCCTCCTCACTCTCCCAATCTGAACCCCTCTCCATCATCTAATTTAATCCCTCTTCCATGCCCTCAATCTCCGCATCCATCCTTCTCGTATTAATCTTCTGAACGTGAAACAATTTCTCGTTCATCTTTTCCATCTCCAAAATCATCGCCCTTTCCCTGCACTTGTTCCTGTCACTCATTTCCTTCTAAGCCTCCTGTACGAAGACCCATCCACTCTGCTTCCTGGTTGGTTGTATCGCCTCAAATCTTCCTACCGGGTGCCATCTCCCACCCATCCACAAACCACTCCTCATCAGTCGTCTCGCCTCACCCACTCCTTTGACCACTACCACCACCCTAGATGATGTCTTGCCAAGCTTTTTTCTCCTTTCTCTCTCAACCTCCCCAACCAACCACCTACTCCCATCACAAACCACCTACTCCTCTTCGCGCAGAGCCAATTCCACCCCTCCAATCCCAACTCCCCACAACACACCCCCAATCTTTAATCCCACCAGCGTTCCTTTCCCTCTGCCCTTTTGTTAGGCACATTGGAAGCACATGTATGGAATACTGGAATCCAGCACACAGACCTCCGAGCGCACAGACCCCTGCGCACAGACCTCAAAAATACGGCCATCATACCCCTGCGGCCCCAACGTTGGAACACTACGTTCGTTGCCGCACCAGTGGTAGTTGTACTCGCACTCAAGAATGTCCCTCCAGGGACCACTCGCAATAACACCATATACGTCGCGGCCGTCCGTCCGACCGGATGCTGTTCGCAGGATATATGAGAAGAGAACCTAGCGAAAATTATGCAAGTGGTTCGGACCAAATCGGTCGACGTCGCATAAAGTTATAGGCCTTCAAAGTTAAGAGACCTGAGGGAAACAAAAGAGTGGACGCTTAGGCGAAATCTTTCCATGAGGGAAATAGACACTAGTACGCATAGTGGAGACCAACGGTCCCACTCAGAGCTAGTCAGTAAGGGAGAGGCATTGCGCGCAATTAGCCATAGGTGCGATTGCAAGCAAGAGTCATCCCGAAACCTGATGCGCATGCAGCCTAAGAACTCATACGCATTGAATGATCTGACGACCAAGGAGTTGGCCCCTCCTTACATGGCTTGGTGAAGAAAGTTATAAGCGCTAGCACCTATTGGGCTACGAGAACTCTGCACGCCTATCGTTGAAGGAAATGACACACACTCACGATTAGATGAATAGTGTATGTCTTCATAATGCTAAGCAAGGAGTCGAACGGTTGTCAGGGTCAGAGAGTGTTCGCACTTTTTAGTTAGTAGTTATTAGTTAGCCCGCGAACACTCAGACGCGGAATATAAATATCGAAGTGCCTCCCTTGCTACAAGAAATCATCAAGCACCGGAGAAGAGATCTTATCAATATAAAATGTTATTACGCTACAAATCTTTATCTTACTCAATAATCTTTTTATCAATTACTTCTCACGAGAGATAGTTACCTACGAGCCTTCTTAGACAATTCTCCGAAGACACCTACTCAGGCTTAGTCCGATATTATAGTTTCGTTATCGGCTACCCCTAATACCTTTTCAGGGTCAAATGGTATCCCCCAACCTCCAACTCTCCTTTTCTTCCCTCCCTCAACTACCTGCTCCACCAAACTCTCCAAACTTCTCTTCCTGCTACTCGATGTTGCTGGTCTTAATTCCATTGGTGTGTTCGGTTTCCTCAGCGTAAATGGTATAAACCTTTTCCCTCTCTCCTCCTCTCTCTTGGCCAATTCCTTTTCTAGCTTTAATTCCTCCTGGTTTAGCTTCTCTTTTAAGGAAAATACTTCCCTCTTAAGACTTTCAACGATGTGATCCATGGTACTCCATAGGATCCGCTTTTTACTGGTCAGATACTCGATCGTGGTCTTGTGTGACAAGTAATAATTTCAAACGCTGGGGTTGTAACGGTGACGGTGCTTGTACGAAAACATACCCCCTACTCCTTGTATATTAAATACTATAATGGCCGTATGCGGGAAAACCGCCAAAAGTCAAAAGTACAGAAAGACAGTGCTAAGCTAGGGTGGGTTTAGGGGTAGAGTGGGGGCAGTGGGGTCCAAAGTGTGGAAAGAGAGCACTAAGCGATGGGGGGCCATGGTAGGGACAGGGGGAGAAAAAAATAAAATAAAATAAAATAAAATAAAATAAAATAAAATAAAATAAAATAAAATAAAATAAAGTTACTCTGTTAAAAAACTAGAAAGGAGTGTTATTCATAGTTACCCAACCTAGGAATTGTATAGTTACACTACATTAATAGTTAATAGTTATCCTACCGAAAAACCTAAATAGTTACTCTACTTAGGATGCTTATAGCCATCCTACTTAACAACTGTATGCCTACTCTGCCTTGGTATAAGGTAAATATTTATAGTTATTCTACCTAATAATTCTATAGTTAGCCTACTTTAATATTCAATAGTTACCCTACTTAATATATCACAACTCAGCAGCAACTTCATTTACCAATCTCTAGACGATATCTGGTGAGATTTTGGCAAAAGCAACATATTGAGAAATCTGTATCATCTTAGGACTACTGGAAGACAACAATGAATACAACATCTGCCTGCTTGAAGCAACTTCAATTCATACTGGACAACAGTTACGAAATTTATTCACAATCATTTTTATACAAACAACTTGAAATTCCATCTAATCCTTTAGATTTATGGTTTACTGATTGGGACTTTTTGAGTAATGACTGCAAGTATATCTTACAGTATTCAACAAGTATTGCCCTACCTTCAGATAATCAAATATATAGTTTAGCACTATTTCGTCATGATAATATTCTTCTTGATATGGGAAAATCACTTGGTGATATTGGGTTGCCACCACCTCTATTTGATCTAAACTGCAGACTTTGTGGGTATACGGGAAAAAGATATTTTCAAGATCAGTTATCCTGGAATCATGCAGAATTGGAGTACTTACTTCAGAGATCTGAAGTACAGTTAAACTCAGCTCAACAGCCTGAGTATGCATATCAAAAGGTTGTAAGATCAATTGAACCCGGTAATAGAGAAATGTTTTTTCTTAATAGTCCTGAATGTAAGGGGAGGACATTTTTAGAGAATATTATTCTGGCAAAGGTTCAAAGTCAACATCAAATTGACTTGGCAGTATCATCTAACGGAATAGGAGCACTGCTACTTTAGGAAGGACGGACAGGACATTCTACCTTTCGAATTCCCATAGTCTTGGATGATCAATCAATATACTCTATTAATCAGAGCTCTTTTCAAGCTAAGGTGTTCTCTCAAATCTCTCTTATTATCTGGGATGAAGCAATTATGCAGCACAAATATTCATATAATGCTGTTTCCAGAATGTCGTTGGATATTTGTCAAGACTCTCGGCACTTTGGCGGTATCACAATGCCTTTTGCGGGCAATTATCGTCAATGTCTTCCAGCTATCCCAGGTTGTTGTTGGTCTCAAATTGTCAACTCAACATTAAAACTCTTCCTCTATTGATCTGAGATTCAAATTTTGTGGCTGTAGGAGAATATTGTCTTATACAATCTAGCATAACACCAGATACCCAGCAAAAGAAGAAGGAGTATGCTGAGTACATTCTTCGTATTGGTACTAGAACTGAACCTTCATCCGTAATTGGTTATATTACTCTTCGGTCAACCATGTTACTTGCAGACAATAGTCTGGAGGAATTAATGGAGGAAATATATTTTATACATCAGTTTACCTCCTTTGCGAATATACCAATCAAGATCTTAGTAGAAAGGGCTATAATTGCAGCCAGAAATATTGATGTCAATCATATCAAGAATGAGCTCCTCATACGCCATACAGACTTCTCAGCTATAAATACTTTTCTTACTACTGACTCAGTTGTTGATGAAAACAAGCAATGTATTCTTCAGAGTATTTGAATACATTACAGCCAAATGGAGTTCCACTACATAAGCTATGTTTAAAAGTTGGTACTCCAGTAATACTTTTAAGAAATCTGAACCCACGACAAGGTCTGTATAATAGAACAAAGCTTATGATTACTGGACTTTTACACAATATCATTAAAGGTAAATTATATTCTACTTTTCTTGATTTGATTACTCTATATTATCTTCAAGTTATGATATATTTATACTGATATTTTTTTATATTTGACTTAATATAGGAATTATAATAACAGGCTCAATAGCTAGAAATGAGGTCCTGATTCCATGAATTAAAATATCTTCTCAGGCTTCCCAAGATATTTCGATCAACTTTAATCAACTTTAGTTTCCATTCGATTAGCGTATGCAATGACTCTAAACAAGGCACAAGGGCAGTTATTGGAACATGTTGGAATCAATTGATGTAATTTGGTTTTTGGATATGGTCAATTGTATGTTGCATTATCACGAGCAACAAGTGTTGTGAGAGTTAATGTATTAGTTTCTGATTTAATATATGAAGGAGAAAAGCTATGCAAGAATGTTGTTTATCCAGAGGTTTTTCATATTTAGAATTTCCTATTATATTTTTATAAGGTCTGTATTCTCACTACTTTGTTTTCTCTATTCTATTTTGTTTGATTTTGTTGTTTATTTCCTATTAATTCTTATAGAGTTTGGTTTTGTGGATCTTTTTATTTCACTGATTTTTTTCATATAAAATATATTTCTTTAAGGCTCCGTTCGGCATGTCACAATAAAAAAATATGCTATATTTCTGAAAACAGCATATTTCCTGATTCTAAAGCAATGACAACCTTAAAGAGATTATTTATTTCACAGAGAGAGGGCTAACACCTCTCTGTATATTCTGAGTAAATATGGAGTCAAGTGAAGGCCTGGCCATTGCAGAGTGGCAAAAATAGTAATGTTGCGAAATATAAAATGTCTTGTCCTACGATATTTCGCAACATCACTATTTCTACTACTCTACCATGGCCATGCCTCCACTTGACTCTATATTTACTCAGAATATACAGAGAGGTGTTAGCTATCTCTCTATCATCTAAATATTCTCTTTAAGGTTGTCATTGCTTTAGAATCAGGAAATATGCTGTTTTCAGAAATATAGCATATTTTTTTATTGTGACATGCCGAACGGAGCCTAAATTAAACAAATCTTTGCTCAGCTTAGGCTATTTTCCTTTAGTTCAAACACTTCCTAATTTTTATTTTCAAATTTGTTTTAATTTTAAATATGCATCTAACTTACCCGACATCAAAAGTTTTAACATATAAAATGCCGGTTGCGGGAACCTCAACTTGCTTACGTAAACTGCCCTAGTGTCGAGTGGATTGGGTTCTTCGGCGTTCTTGTATGAGATATTTTTGATTGCACGAGTTACCATATTATGATAGCCTTATGAGACTGAGAGTACACTTTATGCCGGGAGGAAAAAAGAGAGGGCGGGGTTAGGGAGGCTTAGTAAAGGCTTGGTGGAGAGAATACCGGTAGCTCACTCTATGGTTCCCCTTCAGCTCACAGCTCAACTACTGGGGGGCCCTGTAGAAATGCTCTTCCAAGGCCTACAGCATTCTCCGCCTTTATCTTCGTAAAAAGAAAAAATAGAAAGAAAGAAAGAAACACCGCAATTACCCTATGGAGAGAAATACTTGGGGTTGTTACAAGTAGTTACAGTTCAGTAGTTGTTGGGGTTTACTAACATGTCAACTTATGTTCCACCGCGGACTGTGGGTCCAGGACCCAACAAGGAGGTTCTGCTCCTGACCCACTTGCACCTCCTGGAGCTAAGATCAGGGGGCTCACTTAATATTAGCAAAAGTCCCAGAGGGATGTATGATACTAGCAATAGCTACCAGAAATCTGGGGAGGAGAATAATGGAGGGGTAAAGCTGCCGACCAGGGGGAATTCAGGGGGTAGGCAGTCTAGGGAAGGGGAAGTTAGGAGAAGTATAGGTTAGCAACAATCGACTCACTGATTAAAGGTACTATAGGGAGAGCTCAGAGAGCACGACAAGGCAAGTTCTTACCCGACATCAACGTTTTTGGTGTAAAACGTCATCCGCAGGCACCGTAACTCGTACGTGTAGAAATTTCCCCTGAGACCTACCCTACCCTCCGCGTCCATATTCATAAAAATCTAATAAAAAAAGATAAAAAACACACAAAGGGGATGGGTTTGCCTAGCCCAACCAGGAGGCTTTGCTCCCGACCCACTGCACGGTCTGCACCTCCAAGGGCCCAAGATTAGGAGTCTGTCCGAGGTTAGTAAAACCCGAGCAGGATGTAGTACCCTTGCGCACCGCCAATGAGAAGTTTTTTATTATGAGAGATGACTTACCGGACAAGAGTAGATTTCGTATAATATCCTAAATTCTGTCATCGCCCTTGATAGCCCTGATCCTCTATTCCTATATCCTGTTTGACAAAATGCACTATTCAATGCACTATGTCGATAGACATGCGACATTGAAAAAGAACGCTAGACTAGTAACACAAGGTCTATATTTCATAATTCCATCAAGGAACTAAAGTCATAGGAAACATGCTTTGTTAATGCAGACATGTACTCTAATCTCGTCAAAAATGAGAAATACAACGCTCTATCCCAAACTAAAATATTACATATGCAAAGAAAACTAGCCATTAAAGTATGATCGTAGTTCAACAGTGGTGTGTACCGCGTCTGGGGCTTTACGGGGTCGCATGGATTCACCATAAAAGTTTCCACTTGTGCCATGATATTCTCGGTTAAGGGTGTTGGGATTGCCATGTGGTCAGCTAGAGGACTTTTTCCGATCAGCCCACAGAGATGGTCGTCTGAACAGATCAACAGGAACTTCGGTCCTTTGGCACAATTCCATCTTCAACTCCACTTTTATGTCACCCAGTGCATGCAAACATCAAGATTTCTCATTCCCCCTATATCTTGTGTCGGGAATATGATTGCCTGTCCAACGCGAAATGTAGTCGTATTATACCTTCTAAATGCTAACTTGCACTAGTGTTGCCCTTTCTTTTTGCTTCCGCGCCCTGTTACCAAGGGTTTCCTTCTTACTATTATTCCTTTTTTTTCCCTTTCTTGTTCTTAATCTCACTTCTCACAATTTCTTTCGTGCCCACACTGGTGATACTACTTCCAACAACTCCGCTCCCCAAAACTGATTGCTGCCCATCACAGCCCATCACTCGCATATCAACATCGCTCTAACAGCAAATTTACATAGCGTTAGCGAGACCAGCGATAGCTGCTAGAAATGTGAGAAGACTTGTCTGGAGGTAAAGCGTGTCAAGGGGGGAAATAAGGGTCAACAGTGGTAGGCGATAGAGTGGGAAAATTCAGGTGGCTTAGGCACTTTGTGGGAAGGGTATTAAAATGTAAATTCCATAGCCTGCACCTCGTTTGTCGCTCATGCTCTTCTAAAAATAAACTAATGGTAAAGATAGGTGTATAAGTAAAATATAAATAGCACGTCCTGATCCTTCCATGGATCACCATACCTATCTCTGCATTTCTCAACATTCCCTTATTGATGATAGCAAAGGAAAGGCATGTCGGTACAATCTATTCCGTAAACTAATAAACAATCAATCGCGCTCCTCCGAACTATCTGCAATGCATCTAAAGGGTCTGTCACACTACTGCAACTACCAGAGTGAACTACATCCTCCAAAAATTGAAGGATCAAGAGGATTTAAGAGGATAAGTAGCATAGAGAACTGTAGGTTAAGAGAAGTATAGAGGTTAGCAGCCGTCCACACACGGATTACAATGAGGGCTCAGAGAGCTCGGCCCCGGGATCTTAGAATGTAACAAATCATTGCCCGACATCAATTATTTTGGTATAGAATGCCTTTTAGAGGCCCCATAACTTGCAAGTGTAATTTGCAGTACGAGATTAGTCGCTTACAGTACGATAGCGTACCGTATTATTTGGACACTGCTAGGTGTTAGGATCTGAGCTGTAAATGTACATCATGCAGTCGACAGCATCATAACATAACATTGGTACATCTATTAGGATGAGAAAACAGGCAGCGGTAGGTAGTAGAGCGAGGATTCGCCTGGGACCCGGGTACTGTGGAGGAAAGGCAGGGGAGGTATCAACAACCTCATTATCACAACTAACGGTAAAAACGGGTACATAAATATAACGTTATCAAAGCATCATAGTCCTTGCATTGACCACCACACCTATCTCGATATCTCCACGCATGTCCACATTCCTCCGCACATTCCCACCATACAACAGGAGAGATGCGTCGGGAGAATCCTCTTTGTAAATCACTAAAGCTCTAAAACAATCCACCATACTCCAAATAACCCACAAAGCCCCCCGCAACTTCTAGAATCAACCGCAACTTCTAACTATATCAAATTTCAGTTTCGGGACTTAACTGATGCCCCCGTTCACAGAGCTCCACTCCTGCCGCAGGTACCGTATATGTGATACTAAACTACCTTTTGAAGAGAGTTCTTAACCTAGTTTTCCACTCATAAGGTGTCCCTTCTGCTGAGCTTTGAATAAATGCGGAAAAGATCCCTCAATGCTTTCCAAGTGGCGGGGCTAAGGAAACTCGCAAGGGACGGTAAGCGGAAGGGGGTAGATTGAGCGGTGAGGGTACGGTGCATCGTAAACCGCTACCCTTAAGAAAGGATAGCAGGGGCAAAAGGCTACTAACAAGGACAATGGCTTATCCACAGTCCAGTGGGTGGAAACGTGGCGGAGGACGAATAGCAGAAACAAAGGGGGAAAATGTGGGAGGTGTAGAGGGAAAAAGTGTGCAGGAAGAAAGAAGAAATGACAGAATCGGGAAATAGAGGAGGTATATACAAAAGCGAAAGAGAAGGGACTGGAGTGGAGGAAAAGAAGGAGACAGAAGAAGTGAAGAGAGTATCTAGTGAAACAGTGAAAAAGGCGAAAGGAGAACAATTATTTCCATATCCCAATAGGGGCAAGTCACTGACGCTTTCTTTGCGTAAATGTTTGCTGTTCTTCCAACCCAACCTTGGATTTCAGAAGTTTTTTGGCCCGGTCAGTAGCTCGAATGCGGGCCGTTCGCGGAATCGAACTTTGTATAACACTTTGTAAATCAGCTATACTGAACAGGATTTTATCGTCCGGATTATGGCCATCAGGAACCGTGCTTCCCAAAATATCCTTTAGGCTAATCGCAAAGTGATTCGGTAGGGAGGTATCCGAGTCCTCAGATAAGGGTGGAAGTAGGGTTGTAGTGAAGGATTCAATGATATCCTTACCGCTTTCAGATGCTTGGTAGATGTGGAGGGTAGCGGTTATGTTTCTCACTAATGGCTGTTCTAGTTTGTCCTGCTGATTTAAATCCAGTAACTGTTGGGCCAAATAATTGAGATCAGTTTGGTCATCAATGCTAGCAAGAACACTTTGTTCCTCTTGCCAAGTGTGCTCTGAACGAATTGCTGTTTGGGTTTCTGGATCGACTGCGACCTGGGTTTCTAAATCGACTGCTGCCTGGGTTTCTGAACTGGGAAGGGCTACCACTCTTCTGGTTTTAGGATTATTTTCGGTGAAGGAAGTAACAATAACAAGCCGGGTCTCCCCATCGGTGTGAAGGAGCCATAAACGGGCATCTTGTATTAAGTCCTCAAGGGACTCAGACCAACCGGCTTCGCATACCACAGTAGGGAATTTTCCCTCAGGCAATTGAAGGTAGGAATCCGGGAGCTTTTTCGATGTACCATAGCCATCTCCAGTAAACCCCGTAAATGCTAAAAACAGTTAGTTATATTAAATTCAAAGGACGTGGAGGATAATTCATGCCACATACTTGTCCCAGAGCCAATTGTAACCATTGTCCTAGCCTGTGCTCTACCGAATTTTTCAACCAAGGAAGCTACAACCTCAGGGCCAAAATAAACTTGTAGCGAATCGTGTGTTGGGACTGGCATGCATTTTATGCGCAAGCTTTGTGTAAGAAAATTATACTGATAGTCCAGAGTGTCATTTGCGATGTCTCTGGGGTATAGGCTTTTCCAGTGGTCTAAAGCTTGTTCCGAAATGTTGCCCATTCTTAGACTTCCTTCTTGTTCTGCTTGAAGCCGTAAAACCTGGTTCGGTCCAATATTCCTAATGAATTCAGGTAATTCCATTGGCTTACTCTCATTAAGCAACGGCTGTGGACAGGTTTTCATCAAAAGTCTAGTTGCTAAAATAGCGCTGTTTTCAGGATCGGTGGGTTCGGTGAAAAGCTGGGGAGCTGTGGGAGGAGTCGGCATTGTGACTCTCAGCCTATTTTTTCGGTGATTTGCTATCATGTCTGTGACTGCCCTTTGGATAACCTGGAGAGACTGTGGCACTTGGGGCAAGGATGGGACCGCGGTTCTTGCCCTGAATTGGAAGGAATCTTAGCTCGCGGGAACCAGCGTAGTCACTACCACACCAGACGCTCATGGTGTAAATAGTATAGCTTTGGGGCCTAAAATTGACCCAGAGGACGTGAGTAGATAAAACTGGAAAAATGAAGCTCAGGATTGGATAACAAGTTGATGAAAGGCAAGCGAGAAGAGGAGGAAGGAGAAAGGAGTGGAGAGTGGAAGGAGAAAGGGAAAAATACTAGGGGTGTGCTTGCGTGTTCCTGGACACGAATACAGCACCCCTCAGAGCGCTATCCCCACCACTAAAGCTCCCCGACCAAAGGCAAACTAGATTCAGCATTTCTCCAGGAACGAAAAACCACTACCATAATAATACACCTAATCTTCTTATTCATAAATACAACTCTCACCCAATTGTCACAGGTCCTGCCAACAATTAAATGAGAAAGTTTAATCGCAAAATTGGCTAACACTTCACTCCCAGTAGGCAGCACAAAGCCAACCTCAAACCTTCCAGCAACGAGGTCTGCCTAACAACCAAACTCCCCTAGATGTCTTCTCCTATTCCCCCTCCTACTACGCATTACTCCACTAACCACGGAACAAAGACCTTCATCTTCACAGCTTTCCTTCAAACTCCACCTCCCGCCGGTATTTTAGAACCAATTCGTCTAAAGAGTCGATGCATACAAATATCTGCTCTAGCGATGTAGCTGCCTTCTTCGGGATTTCTACCATACCGGGGAGTCGAAGACCCCGACCGCCAAACTCTCTTTTGGCCTTCCGAAAAGCCCCCGTATATGCTCTGGAACCCCTCCTTTGCTGGCAAGCTGCTTGAGGATGTCGCCCATTATATTTGTGGTGGACTGTTCCTGCTGGGCAAGGAAATCGTAGTACAGCCCCGCCACTGCAATGTCTTTCCCCGCAGCCTGATCACACAGGCTGCCAATTACCAGGGAGCTATTATTTGCTAACCGTCAGTGACATCTATATTGCCTTTCTCCATACAAGAGGCCTCCCTACCTGAGATGGGTTTCCCCAACCCCTGGGTTCCCGTAACAGAACACTGGCTCAACGCAATCATCTCCCGCATCACGCCATTTTCTAAACTCATTGGTTTCTAGTACTCAGTTTCCCACACTATCGAGTCGGTCGGTTCTCACACCCTCGTGCCGTTACTGTGGTTCAAGTGGCGATAGCCACTGCATAATTTGACGCCCCTCGGCATCTATTTCTGTAACGAAATTAATAATACTGTTGAAAGAGTTGATATTACCGGTGACCTGCTAGCACCCTGAATTATTTGAATTCGTTTTTTTTTGTAAGAGATAGGGAGGGATCGTGCGCAATGAGAATTTCACTTCTCTCAGAATTCGAGGGAATCTCTAAGAATTGGAGGGCGAAGAGGCAGCAACTTATAACTTAAGGCTCTAGCATTATACTCAAGTACTAGTACTATGTCAGTGCCTAACAACACTTATACAGTAACCTACTCACCATCTTATCCTAACATAACTGTGAATGCAACTCTCTCATGTCCATTCTGGGCAGCCCACGAGAGCGGCGTTCGGCCAAATTTGTCAGTTGTGTCGGGATTGACGTCGTTCTGCTCTAGCGGTATCCTCACGACCCCCCTCATGCCCATTGTCGGCAGCAAATGAGAATGGCGTTCGGCCAAATTCGTCAGCTGTGTCAGAATTGACCTCGTTCCGCTCCAGCAGTATCTTCACGACCCCCTCATACCCATTCTCAGCAGCAACCAAGAGCGGCGTTTAGCCATATTTAGCAGGTGCGTTAGGGTTGACATCGCTCCGTTCCAGCAGCATCCTCCCAACCCCCTCATGCCCATCCCCAGCAGCCCACGAGAGCGGCGTTCGGCTAAATTCGTCAGCTGTGTCAGAATTGACCTCGGTCTGCTCCAGCAGTATCCTCACGACCCCCTCATGCCCATTCTCCGAGGCAAGCGAGAGCGGTGTTTGACCAAATTCGTCAACTATGTCAGGGTTGACATTGTTCTGCTCCAGCAGTATCCTCACCACCTCCTCATGCCCATTCTGCACAGTCCATGAGAGCAGTGTTTGGCCATCTTCGTCAGTTGTGTCAGAACTAACGTCGCTCCGTTCCAGTAGTATCCTCGCGATCCCTTCCTGTCCGTTCTCAGCAGCAAGCCAGAGCAATGCTTGGTCAAATTCGTCAGATGTGTCGGGATTGACGTCATTTCGCTACAGCAGGATCCTCGGGCCCTCTCATGGCCATTCCGCGCAGCCCACAAGAGCAGTGTTTGGCCAAATAGAGTATCGGTTATGTTGGGGTTGACGTCGCTCCGCTCTAGCAGTATCCTCACAACCCGCCCATGCCCATTCTCCGCAGCAAACGTGATTAGTGTTCGGCCATGTTCGTTAGATGTGTTGGGGTTGACGCTGTTCCGTTCCAGAAGTATCTTCACGACCCCCTCATGGCCACTCCCGGCAGCCAATGTGAGCGGTGTTAGGCCATATTCGTTAGTAGCGTCGGGACTAACGTCGTTTCGTCCAAGCAAGATCCTCACGACCCCCTCGTGCCTATTCTGCGCAGCTCTTGAGAGCGGTGTTCGGCCATATTTGTCGGGCGTGTTGGGATTGATGTCGTTCCGTTCCAGCAGTATCTCCACCACCCCCTCATACCCTCTCCTAGCAGCCCACGCGAACGCCGTGTTACCCTTCTGATCAGTAGCCTGCGCATCCCATTTATCCTCCTCCAATAAAGCAACCGTTATCTCCACACGTCCGTGAAGCCCCGTAAATCCCTTAGGACTATCTTCCTAACCAAAAGGCTGGTTCCAAAAACTCATCCTATGCAATAACAGCATCTTCGAAGATATGTGCTTATCATATCTATCGAGCGCCTTCCATACAAGCGTCTTCACACTTTCAGTCGTTTCCCACCTAGCATGTGTACCCCAGTAACAAGAAGCATATTCGACAAAAGGAATGGTTGGTGGGATTGAAAGAATAGTAGGTGAAAAGACCCTGACCCGCCCAAAGTTGAGGTAGGTCAAACAGACTTCAGCAATCATTGAGTGGGGCTTAATAAATAATTTGGGATGATAAGAGAGGTATTCTTGCAGAGTGTAGTGGACAAGGCGGAGGGTATACGAGGACTTCTCAACCGTGACAAGCTCCAGAGAGCATGCTAATAGCGTTACTATCGCAGGAATATTCCGAATATTCAAGTCGGTAGATCCTTCTTCTACCCCCAAGGCGTGACATAACTCGTCGACATAACTCGTCGACATAACTCGTCGACATATAATGGCCGTTCCGAACGCGATACCCACATTAGAGCCTCCATGCCGAGTCTTAACCTGCTTATTTGCTGCGCCTTTATTCGTGATATGGTTGAGGCATAGGCATCACCCAAACCCTCCCCTTTGGGCATCCCGTCAAGCTTTTTCCTTTTCAGATAGAATGTAATCTCGCCCAGAATCGCATCGATGTTTAGAGGGACAAGAAGGAAACTTGACGTTAGTTAGCGAACAATGACTTGCGCTTATATTAGAAATGTACTCTATATTCTGACTTACATTTCTGAGATCTTCTCCGGAATGACCCTCATAATATCCGCCCGCAATTCGGCATCCATTGCTTTAGGAGCAGTGCCACGCCTCAGCCTCATCTCCAGATAACGCTTAATATCGTCCTGCGTAGGGCTGACAGGTATCCTGACCGCCTTGCTAAAAAATTCCATGGCTTCGCCATCGATAATGGGCCTCCCGGTAAGCAATATCGGCATGTTTGGCGATACCCGAACCACTTCTTTCAGTGACTCGGAGAGCTCCAGTCGGTACTTCGGGGCCGATTCGTCTAAAGCGTCGGTGCATACAAATATCCGTTGTAGCGATACAATTGCCTTCTTTAGAAAATCTACCATATCGGCAAGTCAGAGACCTCGACCACCAAACTCTCTTTTGGCCTTCTTAAAAGCCTCCCGTATATGCTCGGGGATCTCTCCTCTGCTTGTTTGAGGATGGTACCCAGCATACTTGTGGTGGACTGTTCCTGCTGGGCAAGGAAATCGCGGTAGAGTCCCACAACAGCAATGTCTTTCCCCGCAGCCCGATCGCATAGGCTATCAATCACCAGGGAGCTATTGTTTGATAATCATCAGCGACATCTACCTTGCCTTTCCCTAGACAAGGGGCCTTCCTACCTAAGATATATTTTCCCCATTCCCGGATTCCCGTAACAGAACAACACTGGCTCCGCGCAACATCTTCCGTATCACACCATTTTCTGAACTCGTTAGTTTCCAGCACCCAGTTCCCCACATTATCGAGTTGGTCGGTTCGCACACCCTCGTGCCGCTGCTGTGGTTCAAGTGGTGATAGCCACTGCAGAATCCGATGCCCCCCAGCGTCCGACCCCGCAGTGATGTTGACAATACTTGTATTATTGTAGTTGGTCAACGCGTTAAACGAGTTGGTATTACCAGTGACCTGCTGGCGCCCTGACATCTCAGAATTCCTTTTTTTTTGTGAGATACGGAGGGATCGTGTGCAATGAGAATTTAACTTCTCTCAGAGTTCGAGGGAATCTCTCAGACCCAAAGAGAGAAGAGGTATTGTCGTAATTTAGAAGGCTTTGGTGTTGCGCTGTGCTGTCACAACAACGATCGCACAGTGCTGTATCATTCGTCGTGCCAAGAAAGCTCCCAATAGTGGGCGCACCACTACCACTTGCAGATCGTCCTCAGATCTCAGTTTACATTGCACACGCTGCTCGCAATTTACACTACTGCAGAGCAGAGTATGGTATCGGTGGTCTACATAACTCGTACGGTACAATAGCATACTCCCTGTATTATCCGAACACAACCGCAATACACTGGTACTTTAATAAAGTCGGCTTCCTGCCCCTCTTTACTCTCCCAAAGCGCAGGTGGCTCAGCTTATATCGTTTGGCTCTAGCAAACTACTGGCTGAAATCAGAGCTTGTTTCTATCATCCCATTTCTCCAAATCGATTATCGGCCCGACCGAGAGTCCAGAGAGTGTTCTCACTTTAAGTGCTTGAAAAGCTCTACGTGCCTGTAGGAGAAACCAAAGAAAGAGCAACCTATTTTCTCTCCCTGCTTCTTTTTTTGAAGTTACGTCTGTGTATCTCTATAATGCTATGTCATAATAGACAAAAATTACTTTTATAGATTATACTATGATATCCCCTACCGCGCAAGATCTTTAATAAAAATATTATACACTGAAAGTACACTTTATCTACCAGGCCAAATCCGAGAGCGAGGGAGGGGTCATGGAAGCTCAGTCAATGTCCGGCGGATACATTACTGTAGCTAACTTTGTGATTCCAGTTCAAATCAAGGATCACCCACCGACTAGCCCCTTAGAAAAACTCCCCTGATACGTACCTTGCTCTCTGTATGCAACTTCATAATAATAAAAAAAGAAATTACAAAGTAGAAAGACGGTATTGCCGTTGTAGGCCCATGGCCCAACCGGGAGGTATTGTTCCTGACCCACTTGCACTTCCCAGGTCCAAGGCCAGGGAGTCCACTTGAAGTCAGCAAAAAAACCGAGAGGGATGTACTGCACTGTACAGCACAGTAAGCTTGAGAGGAGGGCGGAGCGTACCCCTCCGATGAGATTTTTTCTCCGCTACCACAGAGGACTTACTAGGCAAGAGTAGATTTTATTCAATCCCCCAAATTTGTTCCAGTCCCTAATAGCTTTTATCCTCCTACCCTGTATCTTATTTCCCAAAACGCCCCGTTCAATTGGCTATGGTAATCGACACGTAATGCTAAAAGAATACGATATCAATAACCCAAAGTCTCTATTTCATGCTCCAATCAGAGAACTAAATTCATAGGAAACCTCTTTCGCTATGTACAGTCATATACTCTAATCGCGCCTAAAGTAAGAAACACACCGCTCTATCCCAAATTGAAATATTGCATATGAGAAGAAGGATTGTTTAGGTACCACCGCATCTCAACACTATTGCAGCACGGTGTGTAGAGTTTTATCAGAAGACTTTGCACTTGCCGCTATGATATGCTCGGTTATGGATGCTGAGATTACCTTGCGGCCAGCTGCTCTTGGTTCAGTGCTGCCATAAATTAGCTGACTTTGTCCGACTAGGCTGAATCCCTCAAGAATGTTCGTCCGAACAGATCAACAGGAACTTTGACTCTCGAACGTAGCCACTAGCGCGTACAACCATCAATCCCGCATAGCTCCAGTTGGGAGTGGCGGTTACGTGTTCAACACAAAATGTCGTTGCACCTTCCATATGCTTGCTTGCACCAAAGTCACCCTGTTGTATTTGCTTCCGCCTCCCGCTAGGCTTTCCTTGCTATTTTCTTCACTCTTGTTCTTAACCTCGCTTCTCACAATTCGTGCTCACATCCAGCAATACTTCCAAGAACTCGCAGCTTGGTCCCTGGGACCCATCACAGCCCATCACTCGCCAACCAATATGGTCCGAAAGGTAGATTTGCATAGCGTACAACACGATATGATACGAGAGCTTACCGTAAACTTAGCAGGGCCTAAAATAGCTACTAGAAATGTGGGAAGACTTACCGGGAGGTAAGCGAAGCATCGGGAGGATTTAAGAGATTGTGTGGCCCAGGGAAGGGCGGGCCCAGAGAAGTATAGGGGCTAACAACCACCCCCCACAGATTACAAGGAGAGCTGAGAGAGTTTCTCCCCAAGGATCCCCAGAGCAAAATAAACGATTACCCGACATCAAATATTTCGGTAGAAAACTTTCATGTATATTTACTATAGGGCATCGGTAGTTTACGGTACGACAGCGTGTTGAAAATGCTGCTCAGCATGCTCTGGCTATAGTTTCTTTTGTTTCACGAAAGCGTGGATGATTGGACAGATGTTCCCATTGATAGACGGACAGGAATCTGGACAGTCAAAGGAAAGCATGGAGGCTACGGAAATGAAGGCAGAACAAAAATCTGGCATTTCGGATCAAAGGCCGGAGGAAAGAGGGGGTCTTTGTGATGCATTTCTTTTGTTAAGGGACAGCGCAGAATCTTTCTTTCTTTTGTTATCATGAAGGATAGACAAAGCGGGGGAGACATGGATGGAGGAAAGCAGACATGAGTGGTGATCGTTGGAAGGCTAAGGATAGCGTTATGTTTTTCATATAATATGCTCCTATCTCTACCGTTAGTTTAGCAAGTAAGAAGAATGGACCTAAGTTGCTCGCTATCCACCCCCGTTGCCATTCAGTGCCGTATTTTCATTCCGTCAAATACAGCATACGATCTTATTCAAACACTACGAGAATTTAGGGCTTGAACTGTGAATGTACACCATGTGACAACATTATAACATACAACATTGGTATATCCGTTGATACAGGGAAATAGATAGCGCAGCGGAAGACTATAAAACGAGAGGATTCACTTGGAACTTGGAGATTGTGTATGAAAGATCGTGGAGGTATATTCAACAACTTCGTTATCTCAAACCAAACCAACGGTAAAAACAGGTGTATCAATAAAACATAATCAAAGCATCCGGATTCTTCCATGGGTCACCACACCCCTTCTCTCTATATCTCCACGCATGCCCCCATTCCTCCACACACTCTCGTAATAGCCAAGGAAATATATATCAGGAGAATCTTCTCCATCGATCACTAAAGCTCTAAAATAATCCATCCCAATTCCAAGCATTCCACAGAGCTCCCGCAACTTCCAGAACCAACCGCAACCTCTGACAGCATCAACCATCAGCCCTAGGGCTTGACTGTTGTTCCTGCTTACAGTACTCTGAGAGTTATCAACCTAGTTTTCAGCCCTTGGGATGCCCTTAGGGTGCCCTTCTGTGGAGCTTCTGATACATATCAGAAAGCCCTGCAATGCCTTCGAGGGCGGAGGCCTACAAAACCGGCGGGGGAAGATGAGCGGAGGAGGGGTAGATTGAATGGCGAGGGTAGGGTGAGTTTATTACAAATCTTGTTGTTCAAGAACGGATAGTGGGAGTGGGAAGACAGGTGGCTTTGGTATTAATGGGGAGGACCTATCACACAATCCGGTAAATACGCGGGTGGTGAAGGCCAGTGGCAGAGAGAGAAAGAAACAGGGGGATAAAAGAGAAAAATAGGGGAAACTCCATAAATCGTTCACTATAGACCTTCCACCACCGATTCCTGCGTTGCGCCCACTCTCATGTATGCAGGATGTGTATACATGTAACGTATGACTATATGAAGCTTCCATCCACCCTATTATACAACACGGTTGCTGTCAAGGGTCTAAGCTATGCAATAATATAGGCGTGTACAAAGTTAATCAAGGACAGAGATAGAATAACCGCACCCAATGAGCGTGAGAAACAAAGACAAAACCAAAAAGGTGTACATGTGAAGAGAAGGGGTAAAGGAAAGCAATAATGGACTACAGGTGTATGCAGGATCGGTTAGATGGAACCCAAAGAATAAAACAAGGCGTGCGGAGGGAATGGGATGACCTGGGAAAGACAAGGTATCGAGAAATTATAGATGAATGATCCAATCCGGGGGGTTTGGCATCAGCAGTGGCCCCTCAGACGGCATGTAGAGAGCTGTGTGCAGCGGGCCTAGTATTGTGTTTCGTCAAGTTTGTTGCATTGCCGGGGCATGCCCAGCAGGTAGAGGGAGAAAAGTTATGCTCTGGCCTTGGGTATCAAAACCTGCGGGTCCTTTTTGAAAGGAAGCTCATATAGCTTGGGCGGCTCTGGAGAGAACAATTGTGCTGGTTGCAGGCTTGCTGCATATCTTGGAATAAAATCCGCCCGGTCCCGCAGCCACTCTACAACTCTCTCACCCCCATCCCACACAGCCTGCGAGAACGGTCTTTGGCAATATCCGCCAGCTGTGTCGGGATTGACGTCGCCCCGTCCTAGTGGTATTCCCACGACCCCCTCATGCCCATTCTGCTTAGCCCACAAGAGCGGTGTTCGGCAATCTCTGTCGGGAGTGGTGGGATTAACGTCGTTCCGTTCCAGCAGACCCCCACCACCCCCTCATTTCCTCTCCTAGCAGCCCATGCGAATGCCGTGTTCCCCTTCTGATCAGTGGCCTGCACATCCCATTTATCCTCTTCCAATAAAGCAACCGTTATCTCCACACATCCGAAGTATGCAGCACCGTGAAGCCCTGTAACTCCCTTAGGACTGTCTCCCTCGCCCAAAGGCTGATCCCAAAAACTCATCCTATGCAATAACAGCATCTTCGAAGATATGTGCTTATCATATTCATCGAGCACCTTCCATGCAAGCGTCTTCATATTTTCAATTGTTTCCCGCCGGGCATGTGTACCCCAGTAACAAAAAGCATATTCGACAAAAGGAATGGCTGGTGGGACAGAACGAAGGGTAGGTGCCCCTGACCTGCCGAAAGCTGAGGTAGATCAAACAGACCTCAGCAATCATTGAGTGGGGCTTAATGGATAGGTCGGGATTATAGGAGAGGTATTCTTGAGAGTATAGTGAACAAGATGGAGGGTAGGAGAGGACTTCTCCACCGTGACAAGCCCCAGAGAGCATGCTAATAGCGTTTCTATCGCAGGAATATTCTAGGTATCCAAGTCTGTAGATCCTTCTTCTACCCCCAGGGCGTGACATAACTCGTCGACATGTAATGGCCGTCCCGAATGCGATATCCACATTAGAGCCTCCATGCCGAGTTTTGACCTACATCTTTGCTGTGCCTTTATCCGCGATATGGTTGCGGCATAGGCATCACCCAAACCCTTCCCTTTGGCCATCTCGTCAAACTTTTTCCTTCTCTGATGGAGAGTAATCTCGCCCAGAATCGCATCGATGTTTAAAGAGACAAGAAGGAAGCTAGACGTCAGTTAGCAGATGATAACTTGCGCTTATATTAGAAATGTATTCTATATTTTGATTTACATTTCTATAATAAGATCTTCTCGTGAGTGACCCTCATAATATCCGCCCTCAATTCGGCATCCACTAGTTTAGAAGTAGTGTCACACCTCAACCTCATCTCCAGATAACGCTTGAATTCGTCCTGGGTAGGGCTGACAGGTCCTAACCGCCTTGCTAAAAAATTCCATGACTTCACCATCGATGTGGGGCCTCCCGGTAAGCAATATCCGCATGTTTAGTGATACCCGAACCACTTCTTCCAGTGACTTGAGGAGCTCCAGTCGGTACTTCGGAGCTGATTCATCTAAAGCGTCGATACATACAAATATCCGCTGTAGCGATACAATTACCTTCTTTAGAATTTCTGCCATATCGGAAAGCCGGAGACCTCGACCACCGAACTCTCCTCTAGCCTTCTGAAAAGCCTCCCGTATATGCTCTGGGATCTCTCCTCTGCTGATGAGCTGTTTGAGGATGGCATCCAGGATGGCATCTAGCATACCTGTGGTGGACTTTTCCTGCTGGGCGAGGAAATCGCAGTAGTCCCACAACAGCAGTGTCTTTCCCCGCAGCCTGATCGCATAGGCTATCAATCACCAGGGAACTATTATTTGATAATCATCAGTGAAATCTGCTTTGCCTTTCTCTAGACAAGGGGCCTTCCTACCCAAGATATGTTTTCCCCACTCCCGGATTCCCGTAACAGATGTTAGAGTTGACGGACAAAGATGTGAGTGGATGCAAGCAAAAAAGTATAATGAAAGATTACAGAATGTCTTTAGTGATTTCATTTGTTCTGAAGTTGAAAGGAGATGAAAGGATCGACGGAGGTGGTTTATGGCTATGTCTTTCCTTTATCACCGTTATGGAAGTATGCAGGCAAATGGGGCCATACATGGAGAGAAATGGATGAGTGTAGGGAACGGTGGAATGAGCAAGATGATTTCCTTATACTCTATAATATGAACTTTTCATTTTTATTTTCTCCCCTTCTTTGGATGCCCTCCTCCGCTATGCTTGCTCTTCATACTCCCTTCAAAGCCGGGCCGAGCGCCCTTCTTCTTTTTCTTCATTTGTGCCTTCTGCTTCCCGCCAACTTTGACCCTCTTGCCTGACTTCCCGGCCTTCTGTTCTCTTCTCGCGGCAAGATTGTCCTCGCGCTTCTTTTGCTTCATGGCTTTTGATTTCGCGACGTTTTCGAGGCGCTCTTTCCTGTTTAATTTTTAGTATGATAGACCATCAGAGCGAAAGGAGTGTGAAACAAACCATTCACGTTCCGACTTCTTCTTAACCTGTTCTTGTCGTTTAAGTGACTTCTTCAGCAGCTGCTCATCGTCGCGAATTTTCTCCCCGGCAGCTTGTCCAAGTGCTTTTCCCCAGAGTTCCTTCTCCTCAATCTTGGCCTGCTTCTCCGGAGCCATAGTTTGTCTACGAGCTTTCTTTGCCTCAACGTGCCTCAATTGCCCGAGGACGTCAGTGGGGCCCTTTGGTTTCCGAGTCTTCTTAAAGTTTGTGAGGGTAGCGTCGAGTTCCTGTCCGTCGAAGGTGACAATGCTGAAGGAAAGGTTGTTGGCAGGACCCTTTTTCAGTTGCTCTTGTTGTGATGTCTCTCCTTCCGTAGTTGCTCGCGCCTCCTTGAGTTTTGCTTCTTCTGCAACCTTAGCTTCGAGACGTTGTTGCTTCTTTCGCTCCTTCCTAGCCTCTTCCTTTTTCCGCCGGATTTCCATCAGCTCCTGGCGGTTTTTTGCTCCAGCCCCATTTGCAGCTTGCCGCCGTGCACGTAGTTCCTCGATGCGCGCTGCTAAGAGGGCACGTTTCTCCGCTCTTGATGCAGGATCAAGCTCGACTTTAGGCGCTCTCTTGGATGCTAGCTCGCCGACTTCTGGGGAGGTGATTGTTGTAGATTGAGAATGCGGAGTGGAGTCTCCGGAGTCCATCTGTATATCAATGTCACTACCCGATTCGTTACCTAGTGACTCGGATTTAGCTTTTGACAGTGTCGGATTCCGCAGCTTATCGTACTTGTCCAGGCAAGAAGTATCCGGAAATACGAGTAGTGGGTTTGTAATACGCACGGATGTTCTGTCATATATTTTGCGAATCCCTGTTTCCGGATACTTCTTGCCTGGGACAAGCATGTGACTGATTTGTATTCAGTGGAGGGTTTAAAGCTGCTGGCATACCTTTGACATCAGCGGTCTTCGAAGACTCCCTAACCTCTACCTCCTCACTTCTTCCAGGCCCAATGCTCTGAACGGCAATTTTCGGCTTCTTCTCCCGCTTTCTCTTCGGCATCTTAGCTTTTTTCCGAGTCTCATCGCCTCCCTCGGTCCTCTTCTCCTCATCTCCCTGCTTCACCTTGGCCGGTGTCCCCTCCATTGTTGATCCAGAATCCAACTTGGCCTTTTTGGCCTTCTTTGATTCCTCCTTCGTCTGCTTCCTCTTCAGCTGCGACGGCTATCCCACCACCCGATCAGAAACATTAGATAAAGCGACAGGGCTGAAAGAGCGCAATCGCAAACTCACATCACTTTTATTTTCCGGTACAAGCGAAAGCAGGCCTTCAAACGCATTGTGGTAGCCATGGATACGCTCCTAAAACATCATCCACCGAATCAACTTTGGAGCCCGGTAAAGTTTTTTTTTCCTCCACGGGAAAAAATGCGCATACCTCGATGTCAGCCATTGTAGACTAAACTAGCAAATCCGCGAAATAATCCAATACCGAGAGATGTACGTTGATTATGAGGTAAGAATCGGGGGGGGGAATCGTTGAGAATCAAGGAAGAGATTCAGCTGGCGGGTTGGCGGGCGTTGAAGAATTTGGTGGTGAAATGTTTCAGTTCGGAGGTTTACAGTGGGCGCCAAGGTTTTGAATTTAGCGAATTCTTGGCGTGAAGATACGATACCAAAATCGTTTCTGCACAGTACTCGGGGCAGGGATAAAATCCGTGAACACTGGGATAGTGATTGGCAAGTAGCTTGATGAGACCCACCAATTATTATCTTTAAGGCATTCACGGAATTTCCTCTCTTTTAACATATATACCACTGCATGTACATAATATTATGGCCTATAAACCTCATATCTACCCCTCTAAAATCCTGTCCACGGACTAACCTTGGTATACGAGTACGGAGGTATGAATATGGTTACCAATTACTGAAGATACCACAAAAATATGCCAGATACTACTCGAGTACAGAAAGGCGATTTTTAATCGGGGATAAATCCATACCCATAGATATCTCGTTATTCAGGCTCCGTAGATTTATTCGGTAAGCAATTAGCAGCCAGAACACCCCACCTTCCAACTATCCCCTCCTCTACACCCGCCATTCAAACATATCTCAACCCCAATCGTATGTACGACACCCGAATCTAATTTATAATACAAAGATATCCTCAACCCAACTATACAGTGGGCGGCTTTTGCGGGGATCCAGTAGATGGCTCCCCAAGCAATTCTCGGCGTACCTCGTGTATAGGATCAACGACTCGCGGTCCCTCAGGCCTCTTCTTTCCCTCCTTCTTCCCCTTCTTCCCCTTCTTCGACTTTTTGCCCGAAACAACATCCTATAAGGCAATTAGCATATGACCTTCACTCTCGAGAAAGTCAAAATCAATAGTACTAACCGCCGGATCATGTGGTTGGTAGGCCGGCCCTTCCCCAGAAAGGTCTACCTCGGGATCGGTCGCCGCGATCTTCTGCGCCTCTTGCCAGACATAATACCGTTCCGTAAGGACATGCTTGATGGCCCGCTGCGTAACCCGAATCTACTCCCCCGGACCGTGAGCCTACTCTTTCCCCACCAAAAGATCCCCCAAAATCCCAAAGTGAACAATTGATCCCAACATACCTGCCCATATCTCGTATTCGACTCGAATTCACCATACCCCGGCTTCAGTCTCTGCCTCTCGATTTTCTGAGTCTCCATGATATTCCTTTCTTTAGCACACACCCACCAAAGCTTCTGTAAGTCCTCCCAGCTCTTCCGCCGCAATTCCGCCGCCGTCCACGGTCGCCCTGCCCCCCTCAGTACCAATTAGTCCCCCAACCCCCATGTTCAGCACTATGGACAAGATAGAACAAGACAAACCATGCTTGTGATCCTCCTCTGGCGTCGGCAATGCCTTCTTGTCGCGAAAGAATCCCCAAAGCCCGTGGTCAGGATCAACCATCACAGCCGTTCGCTTAGAGGCGTCTAGGACCGGCTCTGGGAGTGGAAATTTGGAAACGGATATCTGAATGTCCTTCTTAGGCTGGCGGTGGATGGCAGATACACCGCGGTTTTTGCTGCGGTCCCGAACCCAGCGGCCGAGTGGGGCGGCGGTTGTGTGGAATTGAGAGGAAGACGCACGAACGACCAGTGATGCGTTCTGCCGAAGAGCTGCGGCTGGCCTAGCCAGGGAGTGCGATGGCATTTTGGGGAGGGGGTTGGTTTTTTGAATCGCTGGAGTGCCGAAAGTTTTGTGGCTGTGAAGGAAAGTTTGGAGCCGCAAGTAACTTGGCGGGGTTGACGTTCATAGAAGATCACTCGCTAGAGCGCCATTCTGGTATGATAGGCAACCTCACAAATGCTCATGTAAAAAAGAGAAGTACCAGACAGGATGCAGAGCAACAAAATATATTAAAAATTAACTTGAGGGTCGATGAATACAAAGCAGCGCAGAAGGCATGTTTAAATACACGATCCCCAACTCCCCTATTGTACCGCACTGTAACTTACCAAGACCGGACTGTACTCTTCGAGAAGCAAAACAAGAGTGGAAGGGATAAAAACGGAGCCGCATCGTACTGCACTTTGCACCCCAACTCTCAAGATAAGCGTTTGCGTTGAGCGGGTGGCTGGGGGCGCACGGTACAAGTACCGAAAAAAGCTCGACGCGAACAACCACCCACCGTATAAAACTTAAAAGAAACTCTACTCGAGTATGATACCATAAGCCAACCTACGGGCGAAGGAGACCAGTACCAGGGACAAGTCCGCAACCAATTAATCAATCAATCAACTAATCAACCAACCGATACCCTTTCTCCAAGCATGGGGCAGAAAAAAAGGGGGGGAAGAACCCCAACTTATCTCCTATTCATGGCAACCCAAAAAGCCCTTTCTAAACTAACGGTACAGTGCCCCATTGACATATCATACAAGTACCGGTAACCATAAGAAATACTATTAGTACAGTACACCCATCTCACCACACCATCCCTGCGATACCCACTACACCACCGTATAAGTACGATAAGGCCAATCCTTACACCCACCCCTCCAACCCCACTTCACTCCCAATCCCAACCCAGAAAGTAAATACCGTAACGAACAAAATCCACAGCCAAGAGCGGGCAGCGCAGTGAGATATGTCTACCGTTTCCGAAAGCAGGTATGCATCCCTGCTTATCACTCCGGGGAATATCCCCTAAAGAGGCTCTCCCGATCGTGGACTGACACAGAGGTTCAGTCCTGTCCGTCCTACAAAATGATTTCTGCTCCGCTCCTCTTCGCCCGAGGGCGACAAAATAGAATAAAACTGACGAGATATCTCGCAACCATAGCTTCTCTTTGGAAAGATGGTTGACAGGGACCATAAACCGCCTGAGCTTGATGATCGGCCTGCTTCCGTTTCTGAGGAAGGAGGCGCTAGTGCCGGAGTTGAGGGGGGAGAGGAATTAACGGCGAGGGTTGTGGATTCGAAAGCCGAAAGAGCACTGTGTAGGAAGTTTGACCTGAGGTTATTACCGGTATTGGCGGTTATGTACTTGTTTAATGCGTAGATTTCTTCCTCTCTCCTCTCTCCTCTCTCTACCCCCCTCCTCAGTGGAGCGCTGACAATGAGAGCAGCCTAGATAAAGGCAATTTAGGTAATGCCAAAACCAACGGCTTTGAAAAAGACCTAGGCTTCACCGGGAATCAGTACAATATCATATTATCGGTATTCTACATTCCCTATGTGCTCTGCGCACCACCAGTAGGAATGCTAGGGAAGAAGTATGGGCCCAGTAGGGTGCTGCCGATAATGATGTTTACGTTTGGGAGTATGACGTTGTTGGGGGCGGCTTGCAAGAATTTTGGGGGGATGATAACCGGTCCGTTATTCTGGCCGCCTCTGAGAGATTGGAGCTGGGGCGCTAACATTGTGGGATTAGTGAGAGTAATATTGGGTGCGGCAGAAAGCGCTTTTTTCCCACTGGTAGGAACTTATTGGTTGATTCAAGAGGGGGAAAAAATTCTGAGCGCTGAAGCAAGCGGATGGGTGATATAGGTCATATACTACCTAACGACGTTCTACAGACGTGGGGAATTAGCACGTAGGCTTGCTATATTCTACGCAGCGAGTAACATTGCCAATGCTTTCAGCGGTACATATCCCTGCCTACTCCGAGCTCCTCCCTATCATATTAACCGCCCTCAGGCCTCCTCGCCTTCGGCGTCTTCCACATCAATAGCCACCTCTCAGCCTGGCGGTACCTCTTCATAATAGAAGGTAGTTGCACCGCTCTCTTCAGTTTCTTCGCATACTGGTACCTACCAATGAGCGCCGCGAAAGCCCGCTTCCTAAGCCCCGAAGAAAAGGAACTCGCCTTTTACCGAATCCAGGTGGATAGTTCTTCCATCGTCGACGAGAAATTCGACCTCAGGGAGTCCATCAAGGTCTTTAGGATGCCGGTTGCATGGGTTTGGCTGGCTATCGAGATGTGTCTGGGTGTGCCGTTGCAGAGCGTCAGCTTATTTCTACCGCAGATTGTGGGGAGGTTGGGATACAGCGTTGTTAAGACGAATCTTTATACTGTTGGTATGTTCTCACTGGGGTG
>QOVD01000398.1:0-17287 GCA_003521225.1 Tuber microsphaerosporum | reverse complement strand
GGAGATTAAGCTGATCTTGAGGGGAAGCGCCGAATGTTACCGGTGCGGTAATGCTGCTTATATTGGCGTTTACTTCGGATTTCACGAGGCTGCGGTCGCCGTTTATTGCCTTGGGTACATATCCTTCACAACTCATATCATGAAATCCTAACAGACCCAGGCTTCTCCTTTCCACTAATCGGCTTCATAATCTACGCCAGCATCGACGTCCTACACGATAAGAAAATAGCCTACTTCGCAACGTTCATGATGTGCTGGGGTACCTCCGCTCCCAGCGTTCTCTTATCAACATGGTGTGAGTGACAACCCATGATCCCCTCTCACTTCGCAATACTAACGCTCCTCCCATAGACAACAACAACATAGCCCACGAAGGCAAGCGAATAGCTCTAACCTCCGTCGGCGTGCCCGTACGCCCTTCTTCCCCCCTTCGCTCCCTCTCCCCTCCTCTGGTAACACAGATATAGGTAGCAAACATGATGGGCGTCGTGAGCTCCAATATTTTCCGTCCACAAGATGCACCAGACTACATCCGTAATTTCTCCCTTCCTCCCTCTATTCCCACCCCTGCCCAGGCTAATAACCTAACAGCTGCGTTGACAACAACCGCCTGCTTCGGCGCAGCCGGCATGCTCCTTGCAGGAAGCTTGGGCACGTACATGGTTTTCGATAATAGTCGGAGGAACCGCGCACAGGGTGTAGAGATTGACGCGCGGGACGTGGCGACGAAGGTGTTGAAGGACGGGCCGGCGTCGCCAAATTTTAGGTGGTTTTTGTAGACTTGGGAATTAATTTATGATTTTTCTTATAGACACGATACGAATCAGAGTTCTTTTCACAGCGGTTTCCACACAGGGCCGGGAGAGAAAACGAATGCTGCCTAGTGATTGCGATAACGTTGGAGTCATCGAGCTTGCGTATAGCGGTAGGCAATTAGCCGATGGTCGTGGCTAAAATCAGTATGAATATGTGGTTTCAGGACCACAGTTTCCAGCAAGGCCCACAAATCACGCAACACCGAGTAGGGATGTGGCAGAATAGGTAGCAACTGGTCATGTACGCAATACTGCTAGAGGGGACTAGAGCACTGGTACTCGAGTGAGAGATTCATGGGAAAATGGTATACAATACACTATGCATGCTTCACGAAAAAAGTGAGTACTATTCGCACAACAGCGTACTTGTAGAGGCACTTGTAGACTCTACAAACTGATACCTTACCTATGAAAAGAAGCAGCGTGGCAAAGCACTCGGGTACTCGAGCAAAACAAGTAAAAAGTGCAAGTGCATTATGATATACACGGGTGACATATCTCCCCGACATCAAAATCACGAATAGGTAGTAGAGGCGTTATTGGATCGCTTTTCCTAAAACAATTCTTTATGCGTCTCAGATTCACAGAATTCGGGACTTGAGTGGATGTTTGGGCGTGTGCTATGCGCGGACCCTAGATGCTGGTGCCGTAGCGGCGGGTTTATGGTTTGGCAAAGACAAGAAGTCTAGCACGGTCTTGGGTGCTACTATCGTAGATAACTTAGAGCCTGTTTGGATACAACGGTTCCGTTCCGTTCCCCCATATAAATGGCCCTTTTCCTTCCGTTTCGAAACGGCAGAAACGGTCGCTCAACGGAACGGTCCCATTTTTGCCAAATAGGCTCTTAGAGGCTCTTGGTTTCACTTGACCCACTGTGACCTACCTCTGTATTATAATAGCTGTGTGCAGCTAGCTCCGGCCACTGCGATGCTCTTGATAAAGTCTTGCGTTCGAAGTTAGATCTTCCATCTCCAACTGCGCTTCTACGAACTACTCGAGTACCACGACCCTCCACAATCCTCCCAATCGTAACCAATCCCTAGTACAACAAATACCTTCACTGACAACTCCCAACGGACGCGTTAGGAGACCCATACAAGCGACGCCAGCAAGCCTAGCCCGGAGTCTCCCTAAGTCCTAGCCTTCCCCAACCTCGAGCCCACCAGACTTCCCCAAAAACGATAACGCTTAGTCCATCCAAGTAATTGGTCGGGGGGAATCGAAGAGTCTGGAAGCTTCGAACCTCCAATGGAATCACTCGTCATCGCCGAAAGACAGTTTGACAGCCTTTTTAGCTTTCCCGCCCGCCTTTCCTTTCTTTTTCTTTATGGTTCCCTCATTCCCGTTCCCCTTATCATTATTCTCATCCTTTTCCGCAGCGTCACCTTCACCGCCATCCCCAATTATCTTTGCAACCTTCCGTTTCTTCCCCTTCCCACCAATCTCTGTGATGTTCACCTTTTCAGCCGCCAGCTTCTCCTCAGGGATTTTGATGATACCACTCCCCTCCTCTCCCTCCCTCCCTTCTACGATTTCCCCATTATTCATGGCCTCAAACTCCTTCTTCGACAGCGTCTCCCCAGACACTTCGTCGAGCACATATGTAGGCGCATCGTCATCTTCGTCTGTAGGCCGTTTCTTGTTCCGCGGTGCGATATATCGTTCTGGACCACGGCCGCCGGAATGCTGCTGTCGGAGCCGCCGGAGGAAGGTAGGTTCCTCCATTTCTGTCGTGTAGTATTAGCATCGATTGAGTGTCCTGCGGGGGGGGAAATCGCGGATACCGTATGTGAGGTTTTTGAGGCCTTTAGACATGTTTGTTTGAGGGGCTCAATTGGAAGGGTTTTTCTTTTTTGGAAGGTGATGTCGAAAGAAGCTGTTATGCCAACGCGCTGACCAGTCGTTGGGTTGAGTAAAGTCTTGGCGGGGCATTGTGGAGTCTTGGGAGAGAGCCACCCAGCCCGGTCCTCTGGCTGGACCTGCGGATTCCGGGAGAAGCTGCATTCCTTGAACGATCTTGGCGGCAGAATTGGTCGACATCCCCATTTTACACCAAAAATAAGCATTTCCACCTCACAAAATCTCAGCTTTGTTGATTGCAAAAAATTTTCAAAAACCTGCTAGAACCTTTAGAGTTATCTAGATATTATCATGCATAAAAGGGAATTTCTGCTAGTTAATGCCCACAGTGCAATACCAGAGATAATGATAGTGGGTAAGAGGTACCTCTGTCTTATGAGTTTCCTACACAAAAGGCACATTGCAATGATATCCAGCTTGGATCCCAAATCCTCAACCCCATAGTGGAGTGGGAAATTCTCATAATTTCTACCCAGAAAGTCTGGGCAATTGCCTGCACTATGGCATTGGTATTGTTAATTCTATATAGCTTTCAGACAAGCTGTGAGTGCTTAAAATCTGCTATTTTTGGTGTAAAATGGGGGGGGGTAGGACGAATCTTATCCCCAAGATCGTACAACAAGGTCGAACTTTTTTCTTTGACTTCACTCCCTCTGAGGCTCTAAAAGGAAGTTCCGAATTTTATCAGAGTAGAGATTCTCATGCTTGAAAACAGCACCGTACCTCCAGGTGGGTTAGCCCGCTTTCTTTCGATAACCGACTCTTAACAATCTTATCCACTATGTACAAAATTATATTGAGAGGACTTTGTGTTGATTTAATGCCGGCACTCATCTAAGCATCCCTACCTATTCAAACTCTTCTGGGCCCCCCTTCCCCCCTCTTTCCTCCTCTTTCTTCTTTGCTCCAGACCCTGGTGACAGAATATGCGTTATTGGGGCAGAAGGACATGATAAGCAATCAAACCAAAAGTCTTAGTGTTGATCATAATATCTCACTCAAGCCAGAGCTTGCCCCCCCCCCCGGTAAAACGATTACTGGCACATTGCTCAATCGTAAAAGACAATGCACCTCCAATGACTGGAATAGTATTTACTTCTAATTAATTAGTCAATGGCATTGTTTGTTCTTGGCGATGCCCCAATTTCTTAACCCTCACCTCTTTCCCACCCTCCGACCCAAGGAACATATAAAATCGATCAGCGCAACAAACAAAACCTGCCCTATGTCCCTAGCTACCTCCCGCACAATCTTTCAGCAACACCTTACAACCATCCCATGATATGATGTGGCAGCCTCTCCCTCCCAGGTAACCTTACCGCTTACCACCCCTCTCCATTTCCCTTCCTCTCACACCACGTCGAATGAACCAAGGTATCATAATGCCCGGTATGCAAAACCCTCCGATACAGGACGTCTCAGAAGGGAATAAGGAAAACCTTCCCCTCTGGCTAGTCGAAGCCTCGACGCCCCTCTGGGAGAGTGGTCAAACCGACTTCTATATTTCTTCCAACGGGGTAACTGTCCGCACCCGTCCCCCTGTAGAACCGAAGCAAACTGGGACTCTTAAAAAGAGCGACCCCGAACTCGCTGAGGCCCTCTCTCGCCTAAGCATGTATGGCCGCGGAGGTGCTCCCCACGCCGCAACAGTTCCAAACACCCGCCCCCGCCAGCGCAGCAAACTTCCCGACCGTTTTACCACCAGCACTTTCGACTTGTACGAAGACCCTGGAGAAAGAGCAGCAGCTAGGCCGGAATGGGAATCTGTTCCTTTAAGCCCCGGCGTAATAGAATTGCTCGAATCGAGTGACCATGTACCTGAGACCGCACTTCCTGTCAGAAGGAGGGCTGCTACTTTTCCTGGAAAGAGAGGCGGAAGTATTGATGCTGCCGGTAACTACGAGAGAGTTGCGAATCCACCCGCGGTGCCTGCCCGAATTGCGCTCAGTCCCGTCGTGGATAGCCCGCCTCGGGAGATGATTAGCCCAATGCCTGGGATCATGGAACGTCGCTGTATATCGTGGGGCCCGCTAAGTCCTGTAGGGTTTTCCTTCTATTTTTCGTTTATAGCAACTCCCAATCTAAGACTAACACGGTTGTGCAGGAAAAAAGCTCACCGCTGGAGGCATGCGTTAGCCCGGGAGAACCAGCGACATAAGGCGTTACGTCTGCTACCTACAAAGGGGAAAACAATCTTCTTCCAATGTTCTGCTAAAAAAATTTGTGTTGATCATATGCTTTAGCTGTTTACTCTGTAGCCAATTTCAATTTCAGTTTATAAACCCATATCCCCCAAACCATCCACACCTTGGCAACAGTCAGCCATTTCTCGTTCTTTGGTGAAGTGTGTGAAGTGTGACGATGTTGTCATGCCCTTAGGAAGGTCCAGAAGCTTCTATCCCAAAATCAAGTAGTTAAGATAGGTTTAAAAAAAAGCATAGCCATGAATCAGTGACCACTCCGTTAAGGTCTGGATAGGATGGCACTGCTTAAAGTTGTAGTTAGCAGGGTCAGATTTTAGTAGCTCAAGATAAATTAAGTTTTGGCAAGACCTTATGAGCCAAGGCCGAGTGATAATATGTGCTGATTGCACGGTTATCCCAAGCTCTCCCTTTACTTTTTCTTTCTTCTGGCAATAAGACACAGTACAAAACAGAAGCAAAAACAAGGGAACACACGCTTTAGACTTCTTTTGGTTTTGCTGTCTGCTAAATCCTTCCTAAATTACATTTTTCTAAGAGAAGTGGCAAACATCTTTCGGATCTCCGTTCTTTTTTAAGATACATTCCTTTTTCCACCGTGCATACCTTTCAGGTCTTGGCGGCAACAGAGGAGCTTGAGGCGGCTAACTCGATTCGTCCTCCGTAAGATTTTGCTTGCCTGTCGCCTCAACACCTTCGCTCCTTTCCCCTAAAGACCGGCAGCGCTGGATTTTTTTTTCTGCTCAAATTGCAGTCTTTCTCCCTTCCCCCATTCTCTCTCCAGAACTATCGGGCATTTCTCCTTCAACCAGTCTGGGGCGCTGGTCTTTTTCCACCTTCTTTTGCTGTCCTCTGCCAGCCTTCCGAGGAGCCCACACTTTATACCCAGTGAAGCGTTGGTTTCACTCCCGTTTACAGCAAAAGTTACGAAGGTCCGGTGAGATTTTTTCATGAGCGCTTTCTTTCGAAAAGGCCTATCTCTACCACAAATCACCTTTGTTTCTTACCGCACCATCTCATCAGGGACGGCTATCTTTTATTCGATAACCTACCGCCAATTTCCCCACTATATATAATTTCCATTACCTTCAATCTTTCCCCTTCCCCTTTTTTACCGATTGCCTGCTATGGGGTTGGTAAGCCAACTCGTTCGGCGGATTCCCTCGAAAGGTGCCATTCCGTCACTTGAAGATATTTCTAAGGGCCACCTTCCATCCCGGTTATCATTTCTGCGGCGGCGTATACGGTTAAAAGGAAATTCATCGATATCCATACCGCTAGGAGTCGTGTTGTTGTTCCCGGTGACAGTAATCCTACTCATAATGCTTTTGTTTTCCCGGCATCCGGACAATCGTACTTCAATCTTGATTCCTTCAGGCTCTCCTCCTGCGATAAGGTAATATTTCATTCTAATTTCATCGTTAAGAGACAATTGACCAGTAGTATGCGCTCTGAGTCTAACTATCTTTGCAGGAGAATTTCGGAAGCTTATGATAAGCCCTTCGTTGTTGGGTGTTTAGAACTAGTAACAGATACTCCTCGAGTAAATGCAGCATTCGTTGTGTTGGCTAGAAATAGCGAGTTAGAGGGCGTTATCCAATCAGTAAAATCGATAGAACGTCATTTCAACCGTTGGTATAACTACCCATATGTATTTCTCAACGACGAGGAGTTCAATGAGACCTTCAAGTCGACCATCGTCAAATACATCAGCGGAACAGCAGAATTTGGATCAATCCCGAAGACAATGTGGGGTTTCCCGGATTGGGTTGATAAAGATGAGGCCACCGAGTCAATCGCGAAACAAGGAGATGCTGCTATCATGTACGGTGGTATGGCTAGTTACCATCACATGTGTCGTTTTTATTCCGGGTATAGATAATTCCTCTTCGATGTGCCTCGAAGTTTCCACCCGCATTATTCTGACGTTTATTCCGTACTAGCTTCTTCTACAAGCATGAGCTACTCGCCAAGTACGAATGGTACTGGAGATTGGAGCCTGAGATCAAGTACTTCTGCGATATTACCTAGTATGTAATAGCCTCCCCGGCTTAATCACTCGGCACTGACCGGGACCATTAGCGACCCATTTCTCCATATGCAACGACAGAATAAGACATACGGATTTACCATTGCTGTCAAAGAGTTAAAGGAGACCGTCCCTAACATTTTCCGATATGCGTCTGCGTACAAGAGAAACAACAACCTTCCAACCACGGGTCTTTGGGCAATGTTTGCAGATCCGAGGCAAGACCCCCACCAACCACCAGAGGAGAAAAGAGAGGAGCCCACAATTGATAATGTCAACTCTGCTGGTGAGAAATGGCCCATTGTTGATGGTGATGCAATGGAGGGAGAGGCCTATAATATGTGCCATTTCTGGAGCAATTTTGAAATCGCCAGACTAGATTTCTTCCGGAGCGAGAAGTACGAGAAGTTTTTCGAGACTATGGATAGAAGCGGCGGTTTCTGGACCGAAAGGGTATGTTCCCCAGTAGTTTTACAAATTTGGCTTCCCTTATACTGACCATCTCTACAGTGGGGAGATGCCCCTATCCATTCTCTAGCAGCCGGTGTCCTTCTTGAGCCATCCGATATTCACTATTTCCGTGACTTTGGATACCGACACACTACAATTCAACATTGCCCGGCTAATGCCCCAGATAAACAACTTCCAAGACCCAAGTGGCTCGAAAAGACAACTACTGATCCCAAAAAGGCAAAGGAGGAAGACGATTATTGGGAAAACTGGGACTCGGCGAAGGAGAACGGTGTTGGGTGCCGATGCAGATGTGACACCGACATTGTTGATGTTGAGGGCAAACAGGGTAGTTGTCTGTCTGAGTGGGTTAATGTTGCTGGTGGATGGATCGAATGATGGAAAGACGATGAGATGGCCTAAGCCGCATCTTGCTACTAGGTGCGCGTGGGGAGCTAAGATCGGGATTACAACTGCATCCGGAGTCTGTGTATTGTCCTTTTTTTTCTTCTTTTTGGTTTTGTCAAGTGTTGTCTACGACGATTTCCTTTGCTTCTTTCTTTTCGGTATTTTTTATATTTCTCCCCCCTCTTTACCCATGCCCACTTTCTAAATAATTTCCGTTCAATTGTGGTTCCAGTTGTTGTAAGAATCGCTGCACGAATTCTCTTCTCCCTTATATGTATAGTGGTGGAAGTGTTAATCTTGCTCTGTTTTCTATCCCGACGCTGGTGTCAGATTCCGTTCTGTGGATCTTGGCGGGTTGCTGACGTCTGTAGGGATGTCCTTCGGGTCTTTATTCCCACTTCTTTTCTCATATTTAAACTTGGCGGTGCGGCGGCGGGGTGAGAGGGGAGGGAGCCTCGGGCTTCCTCAATTCTCTTAGGTGGTTCTCCGCAGCGGGGAAAAGAGGGCGGAGGGTTTATCTTCTGGTAGGTTTGGGAGGGGAAGCAACGGGGTAGTCACGAGAGCTTTATAGAGGTGGAAATGGAACGGGTTGGTACAGCAAGCGATTATGGGGTGTTCATCTTTTCTTCTTCGTGGGGCGATGTTGGGCGATGTTGTACTGTATAATACTGCGTCTAAATCGCCAGCACAAGTAAGGGCTGGTGAATTCAAATAAAAATAATAGGCTTTGATAAACAAAACACATGATATGAATATATACTATAGCGCTTTGAAGGTTTAGGGAGGGCATAAAAATGGATCCAAGTGTTATCTCGTGCCGGCACCTGGCAATTTGAGTGAATGGGTATGGTATGTATGTATTATGGTCAAAGCTGTGTGGTATCATTGGATCTGAGGACTGGGTTCGGGGTATCCGGGAGAAAGGAGGGGGAGGGGGGGGGTTGGAGTGGAATGAGGGGGCATAACAGCACTCAGGAAATATCTTTTTTGGGTTACAGTAAGATCTCGACTTGGATCGAATGGTTGTGACGTGACAGTGCGATGCTTGTATGCACTGCGCAGAACATACACAAGCACTGACAAGATATTATTTGCTCACGTAGCAACATGCAACCCCTGACCCTAAGAGCCTCAACTGTAACCTAGCATATTTCCCGTCACACGCTTGGGGGGTTACTTCTGACTGGAGGAGCTGGATGGCGGATGGATGGTTGGTGGCATCACCTGGTTGCATTTTTAATTTAAGAACAATACGGTAGACAAGAGAGGAGTCATAGAGTCATGGACTCATGGGCTATGATGGCTATATAAATCAACTTAGCGAGCTGTCCTTCCATTTCCTTAAGCCGTTTGTCACTCATAATTCTCCTGAGTCCCTTGAAGGTGGAAACGTGTTCACGCCCACAGCGAAGGGAGCGAGAAATACCGTACCGTGTCATAGCCGGCATCCCAGAGAGTTACAGTACAGCGCTCGAGTAACCCTTATCCATGAGACCAGAGTTACTAGCCACATAGGGAAAGGTGTGACAGCGCTATAACTCAAATAGGTCACTTTTTACCCCTCCAAAGCCCACGGGGGGACCTGGGGCAAGAGAGAGAGAGAGAGCTGTGTCTGTATGCAACAAAAGAGCAGCAGACCAGACTGGAGGCCTCACTCTCCTTTACCATACCAGTATTGTAACTCATTATTGAGCTAAGGATTGGAAAGGACAGTGATCGATAAAGCGATAGACTTACCTTTCGAGTGCGGTACATACACAAGTATACCCAGCAGGGTTAGAAAACCAACTCTGAACGCCATCCACATCCATATCCACATCCATCCATCCACCCATCCCACCACACAACCACACCCCGCCTCTGCTCCTCCTGTCCTATTTACCTCTCCAAACTTCCCACTCACCACCGCTTTCCACCCCCACCACAATCACTAAATAACAACCACAAAATACTCCCCGCTCATCTACTGGCCCTCTCTCTCCCAAATCTCCCATTACTGGGCTTGCTACCATCTTGGAGTGACTCTCCTCATTGTCCGACCTTTCATCGAATAGTTCTCCTGAATCAAAAGAGAAAAAAAGAAAAAAAAGGATAAAGCGATAGTCCCTGTTTTGCTTTGCCCGGTGCCTGACTGCCCTGTCCAGCGTCTCCTGCTGTCCGACAAAACCTATGAGCAAAACCCCCCCTATACGCTAGAAATATTCTGCCAATTTTTCCCTCTCCAAATATCAGTTGACTCAACGAAGCGAGTACTGTTGCAGTCCTTTGTGCGCTCGCCTCTACTGAGCCCGAGGAACAGGTGGACGAAGAAGACCTCGTACCAATCAACCTAAAGGTTCACATACCCAGACAGGTAAGCCCCTCCTCCTCCTCTCCCACCTCGACCAACTCAACCCCCCATTTCTCTCCCTTACCCTAACACAACCTCAACCACAACCCCCTTCTCGGTTTCTCTCACTTTCACTTTTTTACTATTCTCCTGTTTGTTACGTTACAGAAAAGGTACTCTACCCTAATCTCTTGCGTTCCCCTCCCTTCACTCCACTTCTGGAATACGCTGCACACTCAGAGTTGTCATCCATTTGTTGCTGACCAAAACAAGGCGCCACTTTTCCTCCATCTTGCTACACCCACATCCCCGTAACCTCGTCAGAGCTCCTACGTCCCCTACTTAAACCTCATTTTGTACGGCACCTTCGGTTCGGTTGAGCCTTCGACAATCAAAATGTCGACCCACTCGGAAGACGGCGGCAGCGGCTCACTAGAGGACTATGAGATCCTTGACAGGTCTACCGAGACTTCTGACGACGAGGACGATACTTCATCCATAACCTCGCTTAGAGACAATATCAGCGAAGGCAATATGTCTATTGAGGATAGCGAGTCTCTTGCTGAATTTCGTGATGACTCTCCTCATTCCGATCCTAGCCCTGGTATTCCTGCATTCGGTGGCCTTGATGAACAACACCTCGATAAAAGCCGGATGACCCTCAAAGACGAACGTTTTGGCTCGGAACAAGTGGTTTTCGATGAACCAGAAGACTTCGTTGGTGAACAGATTTCCGTGAGCTCACGTATAATTGAATTCAACGAAGCCGATTCCATGGACATCAGTCAGCACCTAAGGGTGGACGAACCTCCTCCTGCCAAACTCTTCGCTACAGTGCGGCAAAGTATGAGCAAGCATCAACTTGTTATGGAAGAGCCTTTCCGCATCCTGTATATCGGAGCTACGTCTGCGAAGGATGAGATAACTACGAAATTAGGTGGTGCATTAGCTGTCCCTGTCACTGAGTCAACTAGCTCTTCCTGCTCATGGGAAAGCTCCAAGGGCTCGCGTTTTAATGTCATACCTGTTTCATCCTTTGGAGCTCGCAGCAGTTCACCCGAAGTCGAGCTTGTGGAGTCCTTTGGCGTAGAGATGGCCGTTGATGTATGCACTGCAGCGAGAGCCTCCAAGAGAGAAAGTCGGCCAGACACTTTATCTTTGTGGTTGAATGGTAACCAGTCCGTGTCGTCGTCTTACGGTGATAACGGTCCTCAGCTTGAAAGTCCTGGCTGGAAATTGCCTCACTTAGCTGTTGTCTTCTGCTCAGAAGATGACAATACGCAGAGGAGGTTGACCCGAGTATACGCAAGAGCTTTCATGGCTCGTCACTCAGTTCCAACTCTTGTTATTTCTCAAGATCCACTCTATCACAAAGTCACAGAAAATTACACCCTCGATACACGAAGTGTGCACATGTGTCTTGAGTCGCAATCTGATTCGAAATATGGCTACCTCGTCCATAAACGTTTGCCTATTGATTTAAATACCTTCCTCAATCTTGATGTTCGCCAGATGAATCGCAACTTGGCCTGCGTTACCGGTATCTCTCCAAAGTCCGATCGGGAGAATGCGCCAATCCCGGTTGGCGGATTACGAACATCTGTATCCTCCATTGCTTCTACTAATACATTGCTGAGAGATGTAGAAAAGGCACCCCAACGGCCAACCTTGAACGCCTCGAGCAGCCTATATTGGGTTCGTGACCAGAAGCGCGAAGACCTATGGAAAGTCTTCCTCGTGGGCTGGATATTCGTGTGCGGTCTAGCTGGAGCGACCTTTGCCATTGCGTGCATGAAGTTCAAATCACCGATGGCCACCGATGAAGCTCTTGCTCCACTCGTAAAAGCCGTTACACAGATAGCCTCTACCTCGACCGTAATATCCCCTACTACGGTCTCCATTATTACCTCACTCTCCACCGCAGTTCAACATTCGTCGAGCATCACTACAACATCGTCGTGTGGCCCTAAGAGCGATATATCTAGTCTTGTCTTCGATCCAAACTCTTTGACGTTGAATCAATCTGATCAATTCACGGTTCATGTTATCGGAGATAACCACCTTATCATACGTCCCCCACAAAAGTATCTACTGCTCCGAAAGCCACCTACTTTATTCGTCGAAGTCACCCGTGGTGGAGAGGAGATATCTTCCGAACTCTCAAAGCCTCTGGAAGGTGTGTATACGCTGGAGCTGGATAGCGAGGAAGCTTGGGGATTAGTGAAGATTTCGATTTCGACCAGGAGCATGCCCTTGATCAGCGAGACATTGGAAGTTGACTTTGGGTCACCTTGGTTGAAGCTTTCGGGATGGCTTAAGGCGGTGGGACAGAAAAAGGCGGAAATCCAGGTCATAATGGAGCAGACCATAATCGAGGCAGACAAAATTGCAAACGACTTGACCGACATTGCAGGGAAGCAAGCTCAAGAGGCGAAGGAAGCTATGATGGCTAAGGCGAAGGAGATCACAAATGGTGTTTCAAAATTCTACCAAGGAACCAAGTCCATCACTCTAAAGCAATACTTCCCCTCGGTCAGCAAATCGGAATACGTGCAAAAGGCACAAAGACAGGCCAAGATTGTCTGGGAGAAGGAAACCGGGAAGCTTTCTACAAAGAAAGAGGAAGCCAAGCGAGCTGGATGGCTAGGCCGATAAGTGGCTTGGCTCTTCAATTTCATTAGTATGGTTAGTCGGTCGGTCCTTCTGCTTTCTTTGATTTTATGTCCTGTGTCTCAATATTTCTCCCTCCAGCTTTCTATGAATTGGAAGGGGAGGAAACAGTGTGGACTTCGACGGGCCTTCTCAATTTATTGTTCATGTATGTGATTAGTTAGGATCTTGTTTTTTTCCTTTCATTTTCCTCTTGCTTTGTTTCTCTGTGCTTTCTTGTCCGGCTCCTGGAGTATTGTTTTTTCTCTTATTAGGTGGGAGGGGGATGGGATAGGGGCCCTTCGGATGCAAAGGACTTGGACAGGATTAGGGGGATGCACGGGACTCGGTTAGGTCTATAAGGAGTTCTTTCCTTTTGTTTTCAATCATATTCTATGTCTTCTAAGTGGTATCTTTGCTTTTCTTTACTCCCCGTTCCTACTGCGTGCAGGGCGAGGACCTGAGGGATTTCGGAATAGGTAGGTGTTCTCAGGGTGAATCATTATAAATAAATAAACGGGCAACAATGGTGCAAGAGCAAGCTTCTTCCGCGTGATTATCGTCAGCTTTAATGTTGCACATTTTCAAACAGGGAGAAGATCACTCTTACTCCTCACTTAATTAAAGACACTAGGATTAGGCTATGGCTTCGTGTAATGAGGAAATACATCTAGAACAGCCAGAGTTCGCATACTCCCCTCTTTACTCCTATAACACCTATTCCTAAAGGTCAAGAAGGCAAGAAAGAGGACAATCTATGCTCTGGTTTCCTTCAGCTAGGATGCTATGTAGTATAATACCACTAGACGAAAGACATCTGAAGGAGGGTCCTATGATGATGAAGGATAACGTGAGAGAGGTGGTGATCGTAACGATAATGATCACAGGGTTTCTAAAGTAGGCAGTTATCCAAGCAGTCATAGCCTAAAACCGTAATTAAATGATATTATCTAGCTACATATTTATAGATAAAGAGGTACGATAGGGGTCCTGTTTAGTTATAACAACCTAGGATAAAATGATAATAGTAGACTGAAGGTACCAAGCGTATACCAGATACTTACTTAAAAGTGAATAGAGTGGGAAAAGGTCTGATGTGCCATATTACAAAGTATAATGACCCAGTATACTATAGTGGCTACAGCTGACTGAAAATAAGCCCATAAAAGATATGAATAAAGAGGGAATTAAAGTAGTAGGAATAGCCAGCCCGGGAAAATACCATCCATCGGTTTCCGATGTGACTGAGTAGATAGTGTAAAGTGTCTATTTATTAGCAAACAAGTGCTGTATTAAGGACTTAAGAACTAGATAGGAAAATCTTGGAAGGGGATAGTTATCCAGCTATGACACTAGGTAGGGTGATAATATTTCAAGGGAGTGTTTCTTGAGTGTTGGGTATCAAAGTTATGCAATCTCTCTAGGAAGTGGTCGCAGTATTATAGCAAGATATCACATTGCAACGCCTCAGAAGTCACCGGTATTTTCAATTCCCTTTCATACATGATACTTCTAAACACCCACTCTTTTCTTCCTCTTGCTCGACCCAACTTGGTTTAGAATCCCTCGAGCTGTCACCCTTTTTTACCGTTCCACCGTTCGGTAGGTCGATCTGCAGCTTCCAAATTCTATGGTATTGGGCATGACACGATGTAGGCATAATCATCGTGAGAACGGCCTATCATCTGGTCTCTGCCCCCTTCGAGTGATGTGGGGTGCTGCCGCCACCTATTCTCGCCTGCTTTAAGTTAGCCCATAAAAGCGCGACTGGAATGTCACGTGACATAGGTAGACGCCAAGCCTCCGGACGTTCCCTCACAACAAATAGCACTCGTCCTTCCCTTTCCCCCACACAACTCGCATCGAACGAAACAACGCCTCTCTCCGTCAAAACCACCGGCCCTAGTCTTAACGTCACTGATTCTTTCCGTAATTGACGAGTCACGGTTTTAAGCATTACGGTATTCAGTATCTCAACAAATCTACGCAATGACAGAGGTATGATAGCTTCCCTTTTTATTCTCTGCCTCTGCCTTCCCCAGCTCCTCCGCATCCGGAGGGAAAAAAAACAAGGCGCAACAAACGATGTTCACTAACCATCCTGCTATAACACAGATTACCAGAAAGATCAAGCTTGTCACAACTCAATCAATATTGTATGTGCGCTCCATCACGTGTATCTTTTCATTTCAATTATATGTCTTGCGCCTGGCTGATGAGTTTCATTCTTCGTTCCTTTACCCTACAGGACAGATGTCGCGCCTGCCCATGAGGGTTTCCCAATGAGGGAGTGGTCCATTCGTGTGTTCATCCAAGGGGAGAAGGGGGAGGAGCTACCTGCGAATATATTCGACAAGGTGACATATAAGCTTCATCCGACGTTTGCCAATCCGAATAGGGGTATGTTCTTTTTGCCCTGCCTTTCCAATATCTTCGTCGCCCCGCAGGGAAATATATAAAATTTTATACCCGAAAAAAATGCTGCGAGAAAAAACGAAAAAAGAAGGAAAAAAGAATTGTCTAATTTGGGTTTGGTCGTGGGAAATAGTCGTCAAGAAGCTACCGTTTTTAATCACCGAGCAGGGTTGGGGAGAATTCGATATGGAGGTTGTTCTCCATGCCATCGATAAGGGCGGTGATCATTCCATTCGCCACGACCTCAACTTTCAGAAGAATAAATACGAGTCCGTTCATCCCATCGTGAGTCTTAGCGCTTTCTCCCTTACCGGGCGGTTGTTGCGATTGATTGCATAACTGACGCTAGAGGCCTTACTAGACCTTCAATAATCCGAGACCGAACCTCGTCAAGGCTTTGGCCACTTCTGGCCCAGTTCCTGGAGCGGACACCACGGCACCGGAGGAGAACGGAGTCTCCAAGCGTGACAAGCGCAAGAATGATGGAGAAGAGAGAATCAAAAAGAAGAGCCGGAGTGAACGCACCGTCAGTGCCCCCCACCCCTGTTCTTATTTTGCGGCCCCCGGCATGCACCACCAAGTTATATATTGAAAAAGAGAAACCTAATCCCTCTGCTCTCTCCCGCCCTTTTGATCGATCCTTCTGGTTACAACGTGCTGACTTGGACTCCACGGTAATAGTTCGACATGGAGAAGCTAGCAGAAGGCCTTCAGAAGCTCCAAGAGGAGCATCTTCTACAGGTCGTTCAGATGGTACACGATAATAAGACTCCCGAGACCTACATCAAAAATGACGTAGAGCGTAAGTGCTACCTACCTACCCACCTCCAGTCAGGTTAATCAAATCAATTGAATTAATTTTTGTGAAACAGAAGGAGAATTCCATGTCGATCTCTATACACTTCCCTCACACCTTACTCAGATGCTTTGGAAATTTGTCCAAGAGTGTGGCGTCGACGTATAATTGTTATTGCTTCTTCCTTCCACATATTGTTCATGTTCTTCTTGCCCGGCTTGTTTTCCCTCTCTTTTTTGATCCTTCCTCCCGCAAAAAAACGAAAAAACAAATTGAACGAAACTTGGAAAATTTGGCTTCCTTGGTGTTGTTTTTTCTCCTGTTTTTTTTTTTTCATCATTTAAACCTTTTCCATTCCTGCTTGCGCTTGCGCTCGCATTGTCACACTACGCTTCCTACTACCAACTTTTCTATCCATCATACCTTTTCAACCATCAACATTATCATGCATCCCCAAGCAATTCACTCCTCCGAAATTAGGCGTAATGGATTTTTTTTCCCCCATTTTCATCTACTTTTGCGCTTCTCTTCTTTTCTTGCGTAGCTGCCTTTTTATTCTTTATTCATTGTGTTCATGCTATGCAAGATGTTCTTCATACCGTACCTTACCCTACCTTACTTTATTTTTAAGTGTTATGTTCCCCCCTCTTTTTTATCGCGGTTCCATGTCCAGCTACGATAGCTCTAGTTTGTTCGGCATAAAGCAAATTACTACAGTATTATGATACGCCCTAACTCTGGTATATTTGTGCGCTGCGCTGTACGTGCTGTATGTGAAAACTTGCCATTTTCGGAATTGAATGGTGAGATACATATTATTATGGATAAATATTCTGGAGGTTTAGAGGAGGAGGGATGTTGGGAATTGAAATTGTTTGCTTTCGCGTCGAACGGGGATTAGGAGGGGGAAATGATCGAATTGTATTTTTGTTTTTTCTGTTGGCCACAGGTCTGACAGGATGGGATGGAACGGTGGGCCAGATGGTAGGGTATCTTGGAAATACTCTACTATACAATACAGTCCCCAGCCTGCAGCACCCACCGTAGCCTAGCCGTGAAACAAATAACAGTATGGGTTCTTTAAGAAAGAAGGGAGATTAACTGCAAAGCATACTCTGTCTACTACTCCCACAGTACCGGAGCGAACTATTATACCCGTCCCATGGTATTATAAGACCTCCCAGTGATTACTTGTTGATAAGTGATATCATAAGCATTGTGCTGTACTGTACTCGAGTACAGTACGGTGCCCTGCATATTATTAAAAAAAATAAAAAGAAAAGCCAATCCACAAAGACTACCGCTACCACCCACCAGTACCACCACCACTTCCGC
>QOVD01000397.1:0-32194 GCA_003521225.1 Tuber microsphaerosporum | reverse complement strand
ATTCATCTTTGGTGAGTTAGTATATTTCTTGGACAAAAGTTATTGTTGGTGGACGGAAGTATGATACCACTGAAAACACGCTAAAATTACTTAAATCTGGAGCCTCGGAAATCCGGATTTGTGCCCTCACCCCCTTAATCAATTAAAAATGAGACCTACATCAATAGATAGCTAGAGATCTAGTGAATCTGAAATTCACATTTCCATAACAGATTCTTTTGTTCTGAGGGCAGTGTGGATCAATTGGGGTGGCCGATCCTGAAGGTGGAATTAAGTGCTAAGAGTTTGTATGAGTGCCAATGGAAAAAGATACATGTTTTGAAATTTGCCATTTTGATATCCCCATAGTCCATTCAATATTGTACTGCATATTCCAATACTGAAGTGTCACAATCAGAATGCCCGGAACTGCTATTTTTACCAGAAATCAATTTACTTGATTAGCTGGTGGTTGAGTTCTGGTGCTCTGAGGAGCCTTATTTTTGGTGTAAAAGTAGTCATCAAAGATGACTTTTGTCAAGGCACAGTAAGTAAAACTATCTGGCAGTGACTGACATTCAACTCTCGGGGGGAGTTTTATCATGCCGATACTTGTATCTTTGGAAGCATTCCCTATCTGCAATGCTCTGTTGTATATATTTATTCTATTATGATAATAATATATAACTATGATACGATAGCTGGTAAGTTAAGCTTGGGGCTACTCGTGGGTTAGGTTGTGATAGGCTTCCTTAGACCCTGCATCCGCCGATCCTTCGGTTAAGCACTTTCCAGAACAGACGGCCACATGAATGACAACAACAACCTCGGCTTCTGTCTAAGTTACGGCAATCCGAGAACATCACCGATTTCCGAGCTATAATACATAACCACCTCGGCCACAACCTCGAGCATAAAACTAGCACAAACCCTCTCACTCACTTTATCCGTCCATTCCTCCTCTAACAACAACTCAATTATCTCTTCAGCAGTACTATCCAGGGAAAAAACCCACACCAATCCAAACATGGCCGAACGCCTAGCACAAATCCAAGGCCACCTCTCAAACACCTTCCCAAAAGGCCTACTCTTCGGCAAGACCGCAATAGTAACAGGGGCAGGTCAAGGCATCGGTGCTGAAACCGCCATTCTCTTCGCCAGGGAAGGAGCGAGAGTCATTGTCGCCGACATCGACTCTCGTAACAACCCCCTTCTCCCCCTACACACACAAGCTCACCCACTAACGTAGGGTATAATAGAAAAGGCTCAAGAAACGACAACCAGAATCACTACCACCATCACCGGCGGTCAGGCAATCTCCGTCCCTGGCGACGTGATGAGCCCAGAATACATCAACCGACTCGTGACGCGTGCGGCGGAATTCGGTGGCGGCAAGATTCACGTTATTGTTAATAATGCGGGGTTCACGTGGGATGGGGTCATACATAAGATGACGGATAAGCAGTGGCAGACGATGCAGGACTTGCACACTCGCGCACCCTTTCAACTTGTGAGGGCTGCTGCGCCCTACTTTCGTGTGAAGGATGGGGAGGATCGGACTATCATCAATATCAGTTCTACCTCTGGTCTGCATGGGAATGCCGGGCAGGCGAATTACTCGACAGCCAAGATGGGGGTTATTGGTTTGACCAAGGCCATTGCGCAGGAATGGGGACCGCAGTTTGGGGTTAGGGCTAATACGTGAGTGTTAATTTGTCTCTCCGGTTGTTGGGGAAGAGGAAAGGAGGTGGGGGTTGACGTGGCTGACATTCTTGGAATGCTGTTTAGTGTCGCGTTTGGCACTGTGCTCACGAGGTTGGTTGCTGCGAAGGAGGATGGTGCGTTTGCAGAAGTTGATGGGGAGAAGATTGCCCTGGGCATTCCAAAGGCCCAGCAAAAGTCAGCTGAGGGGTATCTTCGCGTTCCATTGAGGCGTGGAGGAACCCCTACAGAAGCTGCCATGTCTATTTTGGCCATTGCAAGCCCCTTGTGCTCATATGTTAGTGGGCACACGCTTGAGGTCACTGGTGGATATGGAATCTAAGCTGCGAGGGATGGTCCGGTACATGAGAGTCATCACGAATGATTGCCTGATGAATGTATATTATAACGGGGTGAAGGGCTGTTAGTAAAATAATGCTATCAAAACCCTCTGCACGACCGTCTCCGCTGTTTATTTGAGATTGCCCCCTTGCTCGCTACCGGACAAACTATGGCGCCCATGTTGGGTGATGACTGGGAAGGTGCCCTGCTCCTCGAGGATACCAATCGCCGTGATCAACTGTCTCAGGGTAGGCGCAGGGGCGACAAGCATGAAATACGTATTATAGGGAGGAATAGAGTAGCCTTAGCCGTGCGAGGTAAGGATCGATGGGGGGACAATGATATTTAGGCCCCATTCTACCATCGTTCAAGGAGAACCCACATGGCGCAGCCACGAATCAGGCTTGCATCACACCAGCACCTATAAGTCGTGAGTAAACACATCCCCAAAGAGCAGGGGGAAGTAGTGTGGGGAATATTGGGGAAAAAAAAACAGATCTGGGTTTTTTACTATGATAGCAGAACTCATGTTTGAGCTTGCCCTGATTAGTGCTCTATCGGTTCAAGTGTCTAGGCTGCTTTCTCGGCAGCCTATCCTCAGGCCCACCTGCCACGAAGTTGTACTATATGTAGTGGTTGCTGGTTTCCTGTTGCGGGACTCAGGCTGAGTTCGGCTTCCTTTGGATCAGTAATGATGGTACAGTAACTGCCAATTGCCATTATTCAATATCCTCCAAGAGAAAATGTTTGTATCTGAAATGCGGGCGAGATGCTATAGTGCAAATCGAACCAAACCGGGACCTCAAAACTAGGCAAACGCGATGTTGAATTAGTCAACAGCAAAACTGTATTTAAAGGAAAAAAAACCACAGGGAGATAGACAATTCTGTGCACAAGAAGCTAGTGGTTTTTGTTTTAAAATTAAAGAATTCTGTGAAATATAATTCAAGATGAAAGTGTGGAATTTTTGGTGAGAGTGAAACATATGACCAATTCTACATAGAGCATGCTGAAATAAACTTAGAGGGAAAAAAGGTGGGGCATGATTATGTAATATAATAAGAAAAATAAGAAAATAGAGAAAAGGCAATTAGTAGCAAAGTAACTGAGAAAAGAGGCATCTGTATAGTCAAATACAGCTTACTCACCTACGATTCGAGCGATCATACCAGTTATCGAAAAGGAAAAGGAAAATGGCTCACCTCAGTCTCAAGAACAAGATGAAGCGTCAAGTGGGATCTCAAGGAGGACGTTCTAGTAAAGCAGCACGGAAGGTTAATTCCAAAGTTTCACTGTGAACTAAATTGAATTGAGTACAGATGGGGAAGAGCAAAGTGGTTAACCAGGAAAAATTGCCAGTACAATTGGCCTTCACTTGTAAAGGCAGTTCCTAAAGCCTTAGAAGATATTCCTTCTCTCTTAATTCTCAAATACTGGTGGAAAAGTACTTGTACACTCAATGCCTACAATGCTGGATTAAAGTACAGAACTTTACAATTTACAGATGTTGTATAAAAAAGCCATCAACGTGGTTCTTTAAGATAAAAAAAACCATCAGTTTGTATATTAATTTCAGTTTTATTTACATATTTAATTTCACTATTTACACTCATTTCGGTCCCGGCCCGGTCGGTTGTCACGGAATTCTTGTTTCATCGGAGGTCCCACTTTTAGGCACTTTCTACCGTAGTACTACCAAATTTCACAAGTATCCGGATGGCCTGGCGCCAAGATCTTTAACCGACTCCTCCAGAGGAAGCCTTAAACCTGTGCCCAAACTCCAGCTACCAGAGCCTTAAATCCCCATACCCTGCTCAAAAGTTAATTTATTTAAAATATCACTCTACACTCCGAATCTTCAGCCAATCCTCTATCTAATAATAGAGAGAAATTAAATGCTAATGTGGTTTAGGAGGATCCTTAGTAGTTTGAAGTTGGGAATTTTTGGGGTTGAGCCCTGGTTAAAGGCTTCCTGGAACATCACCCGATTCGGCCTCACGGTGCCAAGGCATCCGGATACTTGTGAAATTTGGTAGTAGTAGTTTTAGCAGTCGCAGGGTGTTTTTGGCCGACTGTGGATCCCACATTAGTGGGTGGCTTGGCATGCAGAATTTTTGCATAAAAGGAGCCTCATAGTTACTAACCTAGTCCTGGCATGCTTTCTATTGTTTCATCCTACGTCACTTTTTGCACTCACTCACTCACACACATACTTTCTCTTTGCAAAACCATGGCTTTCCGCGTCGACCCGCACCTCTTGGTGGCAATTATGCGCCGCGAATACAGCAAAAGGCAGGACACCTTTCCTCGTCGTTTGGTTCTTAAAGATCACACTTTCGAGCACGGTATAACAGAAGACCGTGAGACGAGCATCCGTACGTTTCCCATTCTCGACGCTCTAGCAAGTCTTTCGGTTTATGAGCCAAAGCATCAAGTTTTCGCGGCTGCCATCCAGCTGGATCCGGTAAAACGAGCGATCCGCCTAACGATCGCAGGAATCACGGAGTAAGTGATAACGTGGTTCAGCATCTCGATAATATCTGGCGCAAGCTACAGATTTTATCCAACGAATATGCAGAGCATAGGAAACCGGAAGCATGCATGGGGAGAAACTCACCAGATGTACCACTTGGGGTAGGCATTCCTAAAAGGGTAGAGATATTTCGCGACGTTTACATATTTTCGTTGAAAAAACATATGCGGCGTGCGGGGAAGTGGAGGGATAACCTTGCCAAGTTCATGGAGGACTTTGATATTCGCCGTGAGGGTGTCGAGCTGGAAGGCTTTGAATTGAACGTCTGGGAGGCAGGGGTTGGGCTACTCTGGTTCCTGGGGCATCTCGACAAACTTCGTGCTAATCCCGGAACGAAATCCCGTGGTGGTGGGGAAATTACCGACGGTGGGTGGGCAATGATGTATGCTGAAAGCAACGTTATCCGGAGGGAAGTGAAGCTTGCATTAGCGGAGGAAAACAAATCTAGCTGCGAGGCCCTAGCACGTGAGATCACAGGTATGCCCCTTCTGCTCCCGCGAACTATATATTTGCTTGTGGTATATATTTCTTGGTCACAGGCAAGAAGTATTCGAACAGAGTAGTCATCCTTGTACAGGTAACTGGCAAGATTTAATATGGCAATTTGAATGTCTCATGTTCGGATACTTCTTGCCTGTAACCTGTACTGTAAATTCTGGGTAAACTCGACTCGCTGCCATACTTCTTAAGACAGTCACTGTTTCTCTTAAAGACTAACCCTGTGGCGAATTCGTTCTTTCGGGGATAGTAACTGCTATATAGGTAATGGTGGGTGGTCGAGTTTACTCAGAATCTACAGTATTCGAGTTCTTAAAGCAGATTTTATTTACCAGCCTCTAACCCAATTTCTACTAGGTCACTATCCCAATGGCCCCTTTCAGCTTCGACGCGCTCTAGAGAAGCTCACGTCTCTTTCCCGCCATATTGACTCTCTACTCTCATTTGCCAATTCTCCCCGCCTTCGTCCCGCCCTAGAATATACCATAACAATTTCTGCGGTCCCAGCACAGACTCGTACAGTGCCATTACCAAAATCAGATTCGGAGTGGCTGTCTCTTATACAAGGCGTCTGTCGGCAGCATGGTGACTAGCAGGCTGCATCAGCCAAGGGATGTTTCGACTGGTTTCCGCCTCCGGAGAAAGTTTGTTTTGTGCATTGTGAATTATCACTCATTGACTACCTTGGAAAGAAAAATGGTACTAAAGTACGGGGACAAAAGGGTTCGTCCGACACGGCAACGGCAACCCCACAACCACTATAAATTTACTACCTATGCAACCACAACTGCTTAGAATGAATTGAAAATTTAGATAGACATCCATTACATATAAGAAAAACCCTATGTGAAATTGCAAAGAAAAAAATTCAATACTTTGTATACCATCCCCTTGCATCTAAAACAGCAGCCACTCTCTTAGGCATTGACTCCCATAGCCTTTCCAAAAATTCTCCTTCAATATCCTGAGTCCAAACCACATCAAGAGCTTCTGCTAGAGACCTTCTAATGGCATCTGGACCTCCTTTGGTCTTGTGAATGTTAGGAAAGCGTTGATGCAGCTTTTCCTTTACCCTTTTCCAACAGTGCTCAATAGGATTGAGGTCTGGTGAATTGGGGGGCCATTCCATAACCTGTATGCCGTTTTCTGCAAACCAAGACATAGTATCTTTTGCAGTATGTATCTTTGCACCACCCTGCTGAAATATAGGATCTCCAACTGTGTCCTCCACCTCCTGCCAGACATCAACTAAGCCATCCTCCAAAACTCCAATATATACAAATCTATTCACACTCTTGTCAAAAATAGAAATCAGAGGACCCTTATTTTTACCCCAAATACAAGCCCAGACCATTAACTTTATCCCAGGTCCTTTGGTAACCCCTTGGATACAGTCCTTATGCCACTTTTCCTCAGGTGTTCTGAAAACCCAAATACCCTTAGGGTCTTTGGACTTTTCAACCATGCATTCATCACTAAAGATGACCCCCTCAAAGTCCTCTTTTGTCCAATTCTTATACTCTTTTTCCCAAGCCAACCTCTTGATAGCATGCTCATCCTTCAGAAACGCCCTTTTCCTAGCTCTCCACTTCTTTATGTTGACTGATGCCAAAGCTCTCTTGACTGTCTTAACTGAGGCATGTGGGACAATCTCATTGCGCAATTCTGATAATGGCTGGCAGTGTGCCTTCTTGACCTCTCTGACTAGGTGGCGGCAGGTTCTGGGATCGATAATTTTTGGTCTTCCAGTAAATGGAAGGTTTTTTGCATCACCCCTCTTTTGATAGCGGTTGTAAAAACTTTGAACAGTACTTTTAGGGCGAAGTAAGAGCTGTCCAATTTTAGAAAAAGAAAGATTTTTTTCCCTCAGAACAACAATTTGCCCCATCTCAAAGTCTGTCAGGTAGCTTGTAGTTTCTGGAGGCATGGTTGTTGAGAGGAGGTTTATCGAGGGGGTGGGGTTTTTTGAGGTGCTGCTCGGTTACCACCGATTGGACGAACCCTTTTGTCCTAGTACTTTACATGGGACAAAATCCCGCCATTCAACTATATTGGCGTTAGTAAGCTGAGTTGTGCCGCTTGTCACCTTTGGATGGAGGTATTTAGAGAACAGGGTGGACGAAATTTCTGCACAAAAGGTGTGCATGGGAAGTGGTGTTGGGGCTGGGGGATGCCTGATAGGGGAGAAGCCATGGAGTGGGGTATGGCAGCCAAGGTCATCGATGAATACCTTGCGCACCTACGAGAGCAAAAGCTTCTGATGTTAGATTCTGACAGCAGCGTCCCGGACTCGGCGGGGGCAACACCCCGTCCCAGCCCTGCTGAGAAGAAATGTCAAATCTAAGTGGGCTGCAAAATTCCAACATGCCGGAGGTACTAGGAAGGGAGTTCTTAGAGCTATCGCTTCATCCCAATACCCAAAATAGATAATCCTTGTGCTTTCTTTTTTTCTTCCCCCTCGCTCTTTTTTTCTTTTTCTTTTTCTTCTTCTCTTTTTCCTCTCCCGAAACAGCCAATCTACAGGCTGCGGAGTCTTTGGCTGTAGCTCTATACTTTTCTCCTTCATTAACTCATCTTCATAGCTGACCTCAGAACCCACCCTAGTGTCCACCGCCCGTGCTCCTAGACCTCACTACAAGGACATTCATAATCCACTCTCCAAACACCTCGCCCCCAACCCTAAAGTTTGCCCGGCACGCACAAGGATACGCTTCCCCTACACCGGTATTTCCAAAGACGATCCCACGGGACCATGGGAGGGTGAACATGCGCTGAGGGGTATTGTATTGGGGATGCGAGTAGATCCGTATTTGATGTTTGGGTTCCGGATTGGATAGCCGTGTGATTTGGCCTCTGATCCTGACTCGGGGATGTAGAAAGCCCATATCATAGCTTCATGCCTAGAGCATTCTCCAAGGAAGAAACTGAGGAGTGAAGTTTTGAAGCGGGGGGGGGCTGGAGGTGGGAACTGAGGATCATCTTTTTTTTTGATATTGATGTGTAATTAGCCACTCTCTCTCTGAAGAAGCTCACCGGTGGGGGGCATAAAGAGAGGTATTGGGGAGAGCAATGGAATAGAAATCACCTCACAGCTATTATCCTGTTTCTATAAGGGGTTTCCCAGGCCGCGGCCCACCCGTTCTCATCTATGTTAGCTGCCCGTGAGAGGAATCCTCATTTCGCACAGGGAAGTGATAACCTATGACGGAAACCTGCCAAGGACCGTGACTAATCCATACTTTTCCAAACGCCCGATTCCCCATCTCATTAACCGGAACTCTGCGATAGTCTTTCTCATCATCAAACACTCCACTCATTCATCTACTGGACATAATCATGTTGGCACAATCTCTCCGAGCTTCGGTAGCCCTCCTTCCTCTCTCCCTACGTTAATAGACGAGCAATCCAACGCTAATTATCAATTGTGACGACGACAAACAGCGCACTTCCCTCACCCGCTGTCTGGCCCGCCAGCAACACCCCCTCCGCACTTTTATCGTCCCCACTGCCCCTCGTAAAGGTTTTTTTTTTTCCCACTCCTCAACCCTACCCCTGTTCGTCCTCCTTCCGATTGCTAACAGTTCGGCTTTTTTTTTCAAAAGCGGACATCGTCCAGGACATATACCTCGCAGCACTAAAATCCTACAAGCCTGCCCCGCCCAACGCGACTGATAGCGAAGGCCAAGTAAAGAAATGGGCTCCTCCGGCTGCTCCGCAGAGCCCTGAGGCCGCTGAGGCCTCGCTCGCCCAGGAATTAAAGGCCTACGAGACTCAGGAGGTAGAGATTGAAGGACAGAGCGCTGAGCCTGGGGCCGAGGCTAAGGAAGAGGATTGGTTCGAGGAGGAGGCCAACTTTGGCACCGAGGAGGTTGCTAAGCATTAGGTTTAGAGAAGGTTTTTTTTTTTGTCTTTTCTAGTCACTTTTATGCTGAGCGAGGGATCGGAGGATATAGAATCACTGTACAGTGGGCGCTGGACAAGCGGAATATCAAAATGGAGGGGAAAGTATTGGAAAAGTGGGAGAAGGTTCAGGTTGAATGTTCACACTCTACATTGGTACTCTTTGATCGGACTGACTCTGGCTGAGTATACTTGGCCGGGATGCTATATCGATATCCGATTTCGTAGGTTCTTGCGATATGTTCATCCTTTGGGCTATGGGAGTTTGGGGTAGAGTTGAGAAATTTCCGTATATACAGGGAACTGACACCCCACAAGAAAACGGAGGCCGTACAAATCTCCGACTTCTAGGATGGATATGAGACTTGATATAATACACTTCACGCACTTGTAACCCCGGTGCCATTTCCTGCGCTGCCCAAAGCCTCTCTAAAGTTGAAAGAGCTTTTTGCCAGATATCCATTTCATTTTTAGCCCATCTTCAACCCATCCCCAGCTAATTTCATCGACTAGATGCCTCAGAGATGCCTCCAGAGGATGAAGGAGTCCGGTGTTGCCCGGAGAGTTTGGGGCGCGAGGGTGTGCTCCAGAAAGATTTCTTCAAATCAGAAACCCAATCGCGAAGCTGATGGAATCACGAGCATGAGCGTTAGAAAGGACCAAGATCGTCGAGGCGCTCGTATCAGAGATGGGCTTACAGGCTGAACCGGCCTATTGCCACGCTCCCCCCAGTCATTGATAAATACCGCCCAGAACGCCAGAGCTATCCCACTCCGCCAAACTATTAGCTGCCATATAAACCCCCAACTGAACAATACGATATCGTAGCCAAACGCTAGGGTAGGAATCTTTCAACTAACTGCTAATAATTACTCCCTGCGCCAGCTTAACGGCCTTCTGTAGCCGTGGCCGTGCGAACTTCAATTTCATCCGTCTTCGGTACCGTCGTTCGAGTCGGAATTGATGCTTCTGGGAGAGAAGCGAGAAATCGGGAGGCCATGGCTTTTTGGCCTTGTAAACCTTTTGTATCAGAAGGGCTCTTGTCGGAAACATGGTGTTCGTCTGCCCAATATTGGACCGCTTGACGGTTGGGGATCCGATATTGGAGTCGTTTGATCAGATAAGTGTGCTGGGTTTGGTAGGCCAAAAATACCTATGACGTTAGACAATGGCGTTGTTGCGAAGGGAAGATTATTAAAATTCAATCAGATAAAAACTGTCAGGCTCCTCCAGACTTTCCATGCATGGGAGACCCTGCGCTGTTCCATCAACTTTCGGCCTTCTAGCCTCTCGCCATCTTATCACTTGGCTCTGCAACGCAGCTCTCTCTGCGTCAACAACTTTGGACATTAGAATCGACTTCAAGTTGTTGACGGTTGGCTCCTTCCCCCCCCGATCCGCGAACTCCTATCCACTAGCCATTTCCAATACCTTACCTTTCCGCTTAATCCCCCACTCCACCATCGTCTCTCTCCCCGGATCTCACGAACAAATAACAATCATGTCAAATTTACGTGCTGTCTCGCAACCTCGGCGAGCAGCTCCCGGCACTACCGCCGTCAACGGTAACAATGCGCCACCCGTGAGCACCGCGTCGTCTACCTCTCAATCGGATATCCAAAACTCTTCGTTAATCCAACTATCCCCGCGGGTATCCAGATCACCGGCACGATCCCTTAAGGAGGAGGAGGAGGAGGAAAAACGATGTTGGATTTGCTATACTAGCGAGGCTGAGGAGGAGCTACCAAAGAGCGATTGGAAATCACCATGCAAATGCACCCTCGTGGCTCACGAGTCTTGTTTGCTTGAATGGATTGCGGATCTTCAGCGACCCGAGAACAACAACCCTGGGGGCAAAATTGCTTGCCCCCAATGTAAAACCCAGATCAGACTTAAGGAACGGAAAAGTCTTGTGTTGGACATTGTTGAGGTGATCACGAGGGTTGTTGGAAGGACCGTTCCCGTTCTATTACTTGCTGGTTTGTGCACTGGGAATCAGTTTGGATTTGCTTAGGAACAACTGTGCTAACAATATACATAGGTGTTGGTTCTGTGGTGTTTGTTGGGTGTACGGTTTATGGTAATATATCTTAAATCTCATCAATTGAGTTGCGCAATCTCTAACGTTCCGAGTAGGTGTCAACACAATCTATGCTGTCTGTGGCCCAGCATATGCAAACCAGATCCTGCTAGGAAGGAATTCCGAATTCGCTTGGACATGGCGTATGTCTATATCCTTTATTTCCCGTGATGCATGTGTAACCTGATGCAACTCAACTAACGCGGCACGAAAATAGGTCTCGGGATTGGTCTTCCTCTCATTCCGTTCGTGCTCGTAGCATCTCGTACCCGCACCTTTGAATCTGCTCTTCCGGTTCTCCCTCTAATCTTCTTCTGTCATTCCGACCCACTCTACTTATCGTTTCCGCCATCACCAGCTATCACTCTAGCGGTATTACCCTACTTAAGGGGAGCATACAATAGTCTTTGGAGTCGTTTCATAAGTCCCTATGAGGATCGTTGGATCAAAGATGTCACTCCCGCTTATGCCCTAGAAAACGCTGAGAACCGGCAGGCAGCCAACATTAACAATCAGAGGAGGCAGGAAAACGTTAATGGTCAACAAGGGAATCGGCAGGCGGGAGAGAACGGAGAATTAGGCGCGGAGGCTGCCGTAAACGGCAATAGGTGGGATGGAGAGGTCCATCTTGAGAACCACAACATCATCATCCAGGGAAGCAACATCACAAATATGATTTTGGGAGCACTACTTTGGCCAAGCGTTGCAAGGATGGTAGGAGAGAATGTTCTTGGGAAGTGGCCCAAAGCCTGGGGAGGTGACGTTGTAAGGAAGTTGCTTCCGGAGGGTGTCGTGAGAAATGTTGTTGGTGGGCTCATGGCTGTGGTGCTAAAGGTATGTCATGTTTTGCTATTCACTGCATCGGCCCCGGGATCCTGCACATTTTTGTTTCCGGGTGTTGGTTTCCCGAATGTTGGTACCCGGTTCGCTGGGTGGAGGGATATCCACACCCTCGGTGCAGCACGAACCGCAACTGTGGGCAACCAGTTGTATTTTTTTTTGCTTTTTTCTATGCCGCCAAGAGTTGATGACGAGTGATAGAACACTTATCGTGTTATATGTTTTCAATTCCCCCAACTGCCTCTTTCCATGATCACCCTATTTTGCTTTTTTCTACGCGCTCCCTCCCGTTGGAACCCTTGGGGCCCCTTGGGGCCCACATGACACAAAGCCGCAAGGTGTTAGGTTGTTTTGTTTTACTGACGAGCGGGTTCAATCTAGGACTTTATCTCCCTGTATTGCAAGTACAAACGCGCCCAACAATTCCGGACCAGAAAAGTTATGGATTACAACGACGTGAAAAAAGAAAAAGAGCGAGAGAAGGAGAAGGAAAAAGCTAAAGCTGCGGCAGCAACTGCTTCGAATAGAAGGTAGCGGGTGATAGGCATGCCGTTCGTAACCTTTCTCACGGGTTACCTCATGTATTGCATAAAATGGGCAATCACTTTTATTTTATTAGCCCTCCTCTCTTTTCTTTGTGTTTTGTTGGTGATCTTCAGCTCGCTGTCTACGGTGCTGTTGGAACTATGCGTATGATTGCCTATGTGGTCAATACTGGTACCGGCATCACAGTTCTCAATACCTCCACCATAGTTAAACTTTTCCTTTCATTTTTTTCATTCATTTTTTTCCCATACCCATTCATCGAATGTTTCTCCTCTCCATTATCGGTATTTCATCTCCGCAGCATGGATGGATGGTGCATTTTTGTCTCATTTCTTTCTCCCCCTCTCCCGGGCTGAGAGTTGTTTGATGGCAATCCATATTTCTCTCTTTTTTCCACTTTTTTCCATCGAAACAAGGGTAGTGGTACGAAATTATGTAATGTAAAATGCAATGGAACACGAGCACGAGGCCCGCGAGGATTCTTTTTATATTACAAGTTACTGCCTATGCTGCTGAACTGCCTTCCCACCTGCCGAAGACAAAGGAAGAGAGAGGACATCAGGCTCAGCTGAAGAGACTTAGCAGAATTAGTGTGTTAAGACGGAGTCGGCTGTGCTGGGCTAGTGTGGGGTCGTAATTTCTTTTTCCTTTTTTTTGTTTCGATATTGGGTAGACCACCGTGCCACACTTGAGCACGGTCATGAAGAGAGGATCAAACATCTCTCTGGCTGGTCGAGGGTATTTTTGGAAGCGATGACAGGCACAGCACTTCAGCAAGACTAGATCTCAAAAAGGGTTACTTTTAGCGTAAGTATGGGATGTTTAACAGATCCCTTCTTTTTTTTCTTTTTTTTCTTCTCCTCCTTCCTTTTGCTTTGTTTGTCACTGGGTCTAAGTAAATGAACGAACGAACGAACCAGCGAAAGCCGATATGATCCGGAGGGAAAAAGGTTATTATCGGAGTTGGCAATTACAAGCACCTGTATTATTGAATTTTGATATTGTATCTCGTTTCTTATTCTGCGAGGGGGGGGAGGGGGGTAAGTTGTGTTGTTTGTGTTATGTTTTACACACGAAATAATCGAATTGTTGGAGATGTGGTTTATATGGGAAATTGGGAAACCGAGATGTCGGTACCGGTATTCTGGTTATGATGAATATGACTGGATTGTTGTTTCTAATGAGTGATGGATGGATGGTCTTGTGTATCATTCTTTGCTGGATAACTATCCTCGATGTACGAGAAGTTATGGCGGTATCGTGGTTTAAGATATGATACCAGTTATTCGCTGATCCATCCATCCATTCACCCATCCACCCACCCATAAAAAGTCTCCTGAAGCCGCTTACGGTACCATAGCGAAAGTCATCGGCGAAGGAAACGGAAATTCCAAAACCAAATTATGGTTATACTGTGCTAGTATGGTGGAAGAAACAGTAGCCAACATGTTTGTTTCTTTTTCTTTTTGCTCGTTTTGCTTTTTGTTACGCCGCCTTTTTGGTTTTTCGTTTTTCGTTTTTTTCGGTTTTCGTTTCGTTGGATTTATTTCCCACGATAGTGGTTACCAGTAGCAGTTGTGGGAATCATGTGGCAGTGGTGGGTCCATTCAGCCCCCCCTCACCCACCCTCGGCTTCTAATGTTCGATATGATACAGTAATCACAGCAACAAGATTGATCTGAAACATACCTTATGATGTAACACTACGGTATGCCGATCCCGGAGCCAACGCGTAAGAACTTCCTATTGCAGGTATGGTAGCCTCCCGTTGTATTATTTGTAGAAATGGTTATCAGCCAGAGTCGGCCCAGTCCAACTAGTGCCGGCGACCAACAGTACCCGAAGCACCGGTACCGGTACCAAATTACTTCCCCCCCACGGTTCCAACCGCAGAACTACGGTACGGCAAGTCCGAATATATCTATCAGTTCAAGTTATTTTGTTGTTGTTGTTGGTAGTATATGCACCAGATTGTCATCTGGGAAGGGCCGAGTTCTCAGCCACCAAACCCAACCACTGTACCGGTAGGCGAAAGCTAATGGGGGCCGGGTAGGAGCTCATGGAGCTCACTAAAGTAAGTGTATCTTTCCTATAGTTGCACTTAGGGGTTTAGGACTTCAATGATCCAGATACTGTATCCCGCTGCTTGGTACAATATGAAGTTCCTGAATGAGTGAGCCCGCAGGTGCCAAACTTGAAACCCCCAATACTGAACGGAAGGTTCCGGGGGCGTAACTCCAATGCCATAGAGAGCCCCAGATACATACGTGACAACTTACGGAGTATTCAGATGCCCTGACGCCAAGATGTCCCAACTTACACCTAGAAACACCAGTCGTGACGCCAATTCATCCGAATACTTTATGGATCGCCAAGTACACAATGAGATAGTCTGTCCCTCCCCGAGAGGCATTGTGAGTTATGAGGCTTTTGTTGCGCTTAGTTTCAACTGACTAATTCAGTGGACAGCTGCTGCTGTGATATTATGGAAAACCATTTTGTCGTCCGACTGCAGATCTACTTCGTGAGCTAAACATCGATATTATACTAACCTTGAATTCCGACAACCGGGGCCCTCGGTACATTAGTGATCTCCTGTGTATCTGCGGTACATCTCCACTTGGCCCTGTAATCTTTCTCTCTTGCCTATTTAACTCCCCTATGTCCGCGATCTTCATGATATCGATCGCATCCACGACCTTTCTGTTGTACAAGGTCCAGGAAGAAGTCATGGAACAGTAATTTAAGGTCAACCAGCTAAATATATCCCTGTCTGTCCCGGTTAATAGGTTCCTACCATTGTATCTCGCATCCCAGTTTACCGTACCTTATTATCGACCATTAGTGCCACCTGGAGTCAAAAAACTAGTCCTACTATAGCAGGTGACCTCACTACTTTAGGGAATGTGTTTCATATTACTCAGCTAAACCCTTTTTTTCTCCATTCAAGTGCCTACACACCATCTCCATACAAAATTTTGCCCTACCTTTAAGAGCTATTACAGCAAAGAGCCACCTCCCTAGAACCAAACCTGTTCTATAAATTCATTCTTTGCATGATTTAGAATCATTATACAGAAAGAATAAGTAAAATACGGTAATAGCATGTGGTGTTGTTGTCGTTCATCGAAACGTTGGGGAAAATTCGGTTGTAATGAGGTTGGTTCTAAGGTGCCGGCACCATACCTAACAACAATATTGCTCCCAACAGCAATTGCTCGACATATCTGTTGGCCTATCGTACCTTATTGGATCACATTGCTTTGGTATCCGGTGCCTGACCAGAGTAGAGTCGTTATTGCGGCTCGGATAATCCTTTCACTTTTTTTTTCCGGTCTTGGCGCCTGTTTCGTACAGTATCATACCTTGGACCAAGAGCATGTTTTTCGGTTGGGAAAGGCGAATCTCTGGATAGAGTAGGGTTATGGGCGGTGGATCCCGAACCCTGATGCACTGCCGGTGCCTCAAAGATCGGCTTGCAGCAGAATACGGTAGGTTTTTGGTTCATAGACGCATCGAGGTTGTATTTGATCAGTGTTTATTATCTGGGAATCCAGATGTGGATTCTCTATTCTAATTTCCTGCCCCCGAGCCTTGTTGGCTATTTCTGATAGGATAATCTAAACTTAACTTTACTCTGTTTAATAATTGCATAGCTTGTACAGATAACAGAACCCTGGATCCAGTTTGGTTCACCCCGACAGATACCGGGATATATGGAGGACTAGGAGGGCTATGGGGGTCTATAAATTTTGGCGGATTAGCGGCGAGGAGATGGAGCCGTGGGAAACCGCCCGCCGAGTTATGCACTGTAGATCATGATATGCATACGGTCCTTGGGTGCTTGGAGTTTTCCAGCTTTTCTTCGCAACTTCCACCTACATTAGAGACTTTCAGCAGGTCCTGTTTTGAGTTCGGATTCGAGTTCGAAAAATGATTGGCACAGCCCTAAGTATTTCTAGGCAAGCTTCTAAGTGGCACTAGCCGTAAATTGAGTTAGCTTAGGAGTATGATTCTTGGCACTGCCGGACGCCCAGATGGACTCGCAGTTGATGGCGCGGCGACTCGTGAACATTGCGTACCATTGATGAGACTGAATTTAGTAGTTTAGAAAGAGGGCAAAGGGATATCTAAGAGAGGAAAGGGCACAAGAACCACAATAAACCATCGCCTTCTTTCCTCACACTCATCCCTTTACACAAGATCTAACAAAATAGTGACAAACGAATAACTTTTCCTTTCTCTTTTTTCTCTTCACATTGCTTCGGACCTGCCGCTTCCCTCCCAAGACCGCCCGGGATTGCGGAAAGCCTCCCACAGTACGATACGCTATGCCACTTGTGTGATTTCTTGATGATTGCATTATCTCGGTATTGAACTAATTTATTTATGATAGCAGTGCTTAGCAATGTTTGAAACCTTTCTAGACGTGTCTATCATTCTTCGGACTCGAATTCGAACTGAAAACTGGGATCTGCCGAGGGTCGACAAACATACCAAAAAACCGGCTCTCGGAGACAAATAAAAAAGGAAAAAACACCAGACCTTACTAGAAAGGGCAACCCCAACGTCCTAGCACATGGTCCAATTATTCGAGTCCCTGCGGTAGTTGAAAGTTGCAACGGGCGAGGGACCTCTTCCCTGTTTCCCACCTCCTGTTGCCCCTCAAAATCTTTAGAGGAATTATAGTACTGGCATCATGTCTACCGAAAGTAGAACCATTGGTAGCCCAACCAGTCTGCCACCCTCACCCCTGCCTAATTGGCCGTCGTGGAGGCCGCAAGGGCAGTCTGGAACCTGGTTAGAGAAGAACATCTCCAAAACTTTACCGTACGGTAGTCAGGGGAGCTGCGCTACTTTTCCACGGCGCCCTTGCGATGAGTCTGAATTAGAGCTGTCTGAGTCTGATCTCACAACTCCTTCAGATGTGTGAGGTATTTTTAGTATTAGAAACCTTTCTTACCTACTCTCATTCAAGGCCTCTCAAGCCTCGGATGCAGGTACGGAAGATACCGACCTTACAATTACCAGCGACTCGATGGACAAGTTTTGTCGTCTAGCCAAAAATGATCCCAGATTCACCGAACACCCGCTATGTCCCTGGAGGTGCCACGCCTCCTATGGTTTCGACATCGAGATTGATTTTCTCGACAAGTTGGGGGGGGTACATGCAGGGGCTGAAGGACCACTGCATTATCAAAAGGGTACCAGTAGCTACACTTGCAGACCTCGCAGTCACCAAGGGATACTCCTTGGTAGAATGCTTGAGGGTGAAAGATTTGGCGGGTGTGGGGTATGTACTAGTAGTAGAGATGAGGAGGACGGGAGAAACATTTAGGGGGCTGGGGCAAGAGGGAAGGAAGCGTTTGGGGCAAATTATAGAAGAGCTTGAGTGCTCCGGGGAGGGGGGAATTCTCACTATTATCAAGAAATTGATGTGAAGCGGGGGGATTGAAAAAAAAAGAGATAACTGTGCTTATCCCACCGTCTTCTTCGTTTTTATTGCAATGTGAATGAAGGAGATAATAATAGTTGGTATCCGACATGGTGAACGTAGCCACACCCCTCTGGGCACTACATGCGTATCCAGTCCTCCAGCCACTCCATCGGAGCAAAGAAAGGGCCCGTATGAAAAACATCCTCCATCAATCATGAAACGCAAGAAAGCGAAACTACAAGTAGCTTTACCTAACAAGACTGCTCCAGAAGCATAGAGAAGCGTCGACAATCTCTGTTGGCAAACCGGAACCCTCCCGTGTTTCTAACAAATAACTCTCTAATCTAGTCTCAGAGTGATTTCATAGTATATGGAACCTGCAGCCCAGGCTTTGCATGAGCAGCATATTTCGCCTGTATCTCCATAACCCCCCTCATCCTCCTCTCTAGCCACCCACTACCACTTGGTTGTTACATTAAACTCTACTACTAGTACACTTTCATTTAGTAGAGGCCTGCTTCATACCACAGAGGCTATACTTTAAGTAAACACTGTGGTTAATGCTCACGAGGATAGCCTCGGCTATCCCCGTAAACGATACTGATAGCCATCACTATACTATTACCTGAAGGCTCCCTGCTTGGGGAAAATCCAAGTTATAGGTTCCTGACGAACCGGCACATAGGATTTGACAGGAAAGACAGTATAAAAGCCAAGATATAACTAGAACTTGACGTCTACTCGAGTAGCGGTATAATTATATCATACATGAGTCATACATCCAATACTCGAGCACACAGCATGAGTCATGTATGAGTCATGATGATTCCCACAGGCAGAGAGGATTACGTAAAAATCGACACCTAAATTAGCTTCTCCCTCGCCTTCGTCGCCGCTTCCCTATGATACCTCGTGTATGGAAGTAAATAGGACGGACATTAATTTGGTATCATAGGAATAATGCCAGGAGGGGGGTAAGAATATTTGGCATCTTGAACCCCTTACCAAAATCTCTATTCTAGGCAGTGGATTGGTGTCTATCATAATTCTGTTCTACCGTATGTATCATGCTCGAGCGTAGACTAAAAGAAAAAAAAATTGCCGGACTTGGGCTTTCCTTCCTTCCTTCATTCATTCATTCATTCATTCATTCCTTGGGGATCACCGGTAGCCCAAGTGTGATGGTTTTAAATTACGAGCGACAAATGCTGTGAGAAGAACAACCATTCTGTTGGACCCATTTTTTAAATCCGTGGTTATTGTTGTAGTGCCAAGCGCTTGAAACCCACCGACCGAGACCGGAGGACTACTATAGCCACCACCATCGCCATGCTAGCAAGGTCAATCTAGGAAGAAATACTCTAGATACTGTCGCATATCACCACGAAACTAGGATATACCTGTAATTCGGTGTGGTTTCGTGGTGTACTCGAGTACAGTAGCGCAGCGTAGTTGTCAAGCAAGGTACCGACGAACTTGACACCTGTTACTTGCTATACCTGCCATATCGGGGAATACGCGCGCGCTCGCTCGCTCACGTTGGGGGTGTTGGAGCTCCTTACCATACGATATTGTATGGTACAGTAGTTATACTAGCTTAACCCCACGAGACCCATGGACTTCATCTTCATCTTCTTTTCCTTCTGCTCCCGAGGTTGGGTAATTCCATGGCTACGTCCAAGATGTGTTATCCCCTGAAGCTATTTAAGAATGAAAAGAGTGGAATGGAGTGGAAGCGGTGGGGTGGGTTGGTTGGTTGGTTGGTTGGTTTTTGCTGTTACTGTACCATACTATGCCACACGATAACGGTACATACTGTACAATAGCCTACTAGCAGGTAAGTGCAGTACCAGTACCAGTACCAGTACGCTACTGTAAGGCACTTCCGAAATACGATGGGTATTTTTGATCTCCCCTGCTTTCCGATGTTGAGGGCTGAGCTGTACTAGCACCTTGCGGAAGGGCGTATCTGTATTTGTACGGTAGTTATGTATGTGTGTGTGGGTGTGATGTTGGCAATTTCTCTTGTTTGACGCTACTGTGGTATGGGCAAAAATGGGATGAACTGGTCAGGGATAATTACTACTTGTACTGCACTTGGACTTGGACTTGTACACCGTGGTTCACGATGCGAACTGTGCGGTCTAGACGACCAGTGCCGTTTCACAAAAGGTACCGTATAGGAATCACTAGTTCAGGCCACGTTCTCGTATCGTGCTCCTGCACTGCGTGTTGGGTGTCAGGTACTGCACTGTCCTGGTGGTGTACGGTAGCAAGCAAGCGAGTGAGTAAGTGATAGGTAAACATCTGGCTTTTCTAATACTTAATGCCCTTTATCAGGGGCAATGCCGCTCCCGTGATATCCTCCTTCCTTCCTTTTGCTTCTTTGTTTCAGTATTTTGTGGACCCGGGTAATGATTCTGTCTGCAACAAATGTTAGTGATATGGTGGTTTAGGTTCGCCCGGTGTGATAGAAGTTATGTAAAGACTTGAGCAAACATTAACTTTGGTTACCATATCTTGTTTCATGTAGGGTATCGCAGACCGTCATACTGCGCGGTGCTCTTGCCATTAATGATAACACGAAAGAAAAAAACATACCCTACACCCCCGTCCTTGCCCCCAGACATCTAATTCCTATCCATTCGATCAGTCCATCGATCCAGGTGGTCCAGTGCATTTCGATCACGAATCCGCCCTCGGATACGGGAGTACCGGTAACGTGATTACTTCGTCGCATAAGTAATTCAAAGTGTATTACACAAAGTATTATTATCACCATAACTACCCTTACACTTTTACACATTGGTCGTCGTCCGTGGGACAGAGAGTCGGTAAGTGAGTAAGCTTCAAGTGCAACGGCAACGCGCAGTTTCTAATCTATTCTGTGGGGAATCGGACCAGGGATGATAGATGGATGATATCCCGTGACGCACCCGATTTTAAGATCTTGAGCATCTGTGTAAGGTGAGTGAGTCGGGTTGCGGAACCGGGTGTTGCACGCGCGCGGGGTTGGGTGGGGATTGCTGCGTGAGCAAGGCAAGACAGGACATGTCAGTCAGTGGACAAGCATGTGGAGGGGAAGGGGCTCCGTCTTCCTCTGATCTGATCTGGACTCTTTTTTTTCTTTTCTAATCTCGTGGGCCCCTCGAATCCATTTTCGTGGGCTCGATCATTGCTAAAGTGGATTACGGTTAGGAAATGGGCTTCTCAGGTACCAGCGCAGCAGATACCGGCAGCCTAAAACCGGGGGCAGATAGACAGGGCAATCGGGCAGGAAGCCCCGTATGGTAACAAGTCATGCCCATATCGATAGGCAGCCCATCGTGTAATATCGCCTTTCCGTCCTGATCAGCTCGCATGAAACCGTCGATCTGCTATTCTAGAATTCCCGAAATGTATGGTGTGTGTGTGCGCGTGTGTGTGAATTTGGACTGGAGTGGACCTGGGTGTGCTCGGGTACCGTAAGTGATGGAGCGCTCGAGCACAGTGGCAGCCCGGGGAAGCGGGGCGGAAAAGGTTAGAGCGCAGAACAAAAAATAACTGCACAGGTAATTCTGGTTCAGCCCAATCCCGGCGCCGGCGGCCGGGCTGGGAGGGGAGAAGGAAGTGGAGGGGAAATGTACTGTACAGTATGGGTTTTCGCCGTCCTACCATGATATCAACCATCGACTTTCCGTAGCACCATCATCATCTTCATCTTACCCGATGAGGGAAGAGAAGGGAAAACCGATTTCTGCCACACCACAAAACAACCGCACAAAACAACCGCACAATCACACCCGTCATTACTGCGCAATCCTTCATTTCCATCCCTAGATTGAGGGTTTTTTTGTTTTTTTTTGTTTGGATGGGTGAGGAGAAGATGAGGGAGATGTGGATGGAGATGGGCGGTGATGGATAGATGGGTCACAGATACCCTAGACAGATGCAAGGGACATCGCGTGCTGACTCGACCACTGATTGGCCACCCCTCCTGCCACCGGCTACTCATTGGGCCCCTCGAGCAGATGATCGAGAAAAAGAAAAAGAAGTCCCAGCGGGCTGTTTCCAACCGTATGTCGATCACGAGGTTATTGGCTACCCGATTGTTTCCCCCAGTAACCCCCCTTCTAGTGTAAAGTGAAAAACAACTCTTTTGTTTTCCCTCCTATGGATCCCGCATGCGAAAATAAATCTATGAATTATCCCCCCGTATGACAAAGATTTATAAAGAAAGGGAAAAAAGCCTCCGTTCGATGACCCCAACGTTTCTAGATATTCGAATCACAGCCGCATCTGGTATTCTCAGCCTTAAAGTTTGCTGATAAAAAAAAAAGGAGTCCAACCAATCAATAGTAAGAATTTCCTCCGAGCCAAGTGAGAACAGCAAATCCTCTGCTCCCCCTGCCTTCCCCCGCTGCCAACGCCATAGAATAGGCACCAGTATGCCACCCTATCATATGATGGAAAAGCAGAATCCAAAAAGCAAACAAAACATATCCAATCGAGATCTGGAATTCCTCCTCCGAGGACGGAAACCGTGCGGACAACTAGTCTTGTCTCGGGGGGACCGTATTGCGCCTCTAGCGTCACCGCCCCGCTCTCGGTACCTGAAAATTGTGGCAAACTTTAACCGCAACGGAGTAAGCCCTCGCTAAGCTGTTGACAAGCCAATAATATCTAGCGTGTTTCTATTTTCCGAATATCGAGCTAAATCAAATCAAATCAGCGCTGAAAAAAAAAAACGCCCTAGGAAACTTTTTTTTCTTTTTTCCTCCACCCGGCCCGTGGTTGTGGTGGTCGTGGACGATATGACTAGCATAAGCCACCTTTGGAAATGTCAGCCTTTTTTTTTGAATTTGTTTTTGGCACTGATACGGTATCAAATGGAAGGAGGCAGAGTTGTGGCGAACCTGTCAGTTTTTTGAGGCTTGTGGGTCTATCTCTGCAGGTATAATTTACGAGGGCTGATGTGGTACCAGCACGAGTACTGCACTGTACCGAAGGTATTTTCGCGTGGTGAGGTTACTAACTTAGCTAAGGTAAATCCAGGTGGATGGCAAAAATGCTGCTATGCTTCTTTGTTTAGTGATGACGAATCACAATCGTGTAGTGAGTGAGGGGGATGAGTGGCTCAGTCAGTAATGGCTACCGTAGGGTGAAAGTTTACTCAAGGCAGCCGTTCAGTTCATCCGGTCCCGGTTGTACTGGTACTCACCCTTCTGACGACAGAATCCCTCTTTTCCAGCCTGTTTTATGATGCTGGTACAGTAGAGTGCTACCTGGTTGCAGCATGCGGACATCATTGTTTTGGATACCATAAACCGGCACACTACAATACATGAACGAAATTGAAGGGCGTATGATACAGTATGGGGATAAGTTGAGCCCAGAGCCCGGAAGAACACAAAAGAACCCTTTTTAGAGAGATATCGGTATCGCAATTCTAGGATAGCTATGAATTCTGGACGCTACTTTGCCTATCATAGCTGGAAAAACATAATAGAAATGATGGTAATAAAAAATAACCACATCGTATTAGGTGTGAGGTATGCCATGGTAAGTTGATAAACGGTCAGTGGCTTTGTTCAATTTCTCGATATTGGATTCACCCCTCCACCCCTCATCAATCGCTTGCAAGTGCTTGCAAGTTGCAGCCATCACCGGCATGCAGCAATGGGTTTCCTCGCTTCGTGCCGGATAGAGTAGGGTGGGGATGGACTTTTTGTTTCGTTTTTTTTCCCTTCCATTGTTTCAACTCAATCCCAAAAAAAAACCCTCTCTTGCTCTTTGTACCCGCTCCGCCCCCTCTTTTCCTTGCCTTCCGTTCTCGAATGCCTGGAATCAGACTCGGAGTCAAGAAAGGGAGGAAAAGCAAGAAGAAGAAAAGAAAAAAAAACTGGCGGCGTTTCCCACGAATAATACCGTGGGGAATGGCCGCTGCGATCTACAACTGTCTTTCACGATCTTCGGGACAGATGAAGATGTGCAGAGGAGAAAATCGCATCCTTCTTTCTGTCAGAATAGGATTGGATGGGGAGTTAAGTCGACCGGTTTTTTTTACCATAATACTAGTCTTTTCCTCTTCTTTCTTCTGCGCAGAGTACTGGTACGCTTTATATTTCTTTCTTTTTCGGAGGGTACTGAAAGTTTGGGAATGATTAAAAATCCAGAGTTTTGAATCGAATTAGGCAAATTGTGATTTGGGCCGGTTGGGTGGAATGAAGGGTGGGGGTTAAGCTGGTTACTGTACCCACTGAGATGGAGAGAGAGTGAGAGAAAGTGAGGCAGAAAAATAAAAATAAAAAATAAAAAATAAAAAAGGGACCCCCATAGAAGTGAATGGCTGCATTTTCTTGCCTAGTGCGCTGATCAGCGATTACTCGAAGAGGATGTTGCTCACGAGGCGGGCAGACATGCAGTTGATGGACGACCTCTTCGCCTATCGTCGGGCGTTTCGTTGGACGGAGGAGGGGGACCATGTAGTGCCCATGTACCATGCCAAAAAAGTAGGCGAAAAAAAAAGCCACGATGGAACGTGGTAGCTAGATTGTATTTTACCGGCTTTAATGGGCTCCGCGGACGCGAGAAAGAGAAGAGAGAAAAGAAGGTAAAAGACTAGCCTTCTGATTGCTTGTACTACTGCTGTGTACTGTACTATACTAGTACAGTACATTGGAGAATGAAAGGGAGAAAAAATACTTACCTCCTTGCTTGCTAGCTGCCTGCTTGTAAAGTAACTGCTGTATGCCAAAAAGCCCGGTCCAGCCCCAGATGGTAGTTTATAATACCTTGATGTTAAGGCTTGCAAGGCGATTTGTTGGACTTTCCCTGATTGCCCCCCACTCTGCAAAGCAGCTCTAGTAGAAAGAAAGACAGAAGAAGTTGCAAGCACTCACCATTACCACCATCAAGGAAAAGGAATTTCCCCATTCGGCGATTCTTTCCAATTGGTTCAGGAAATCCATATTCCCAGGAACGGCGATCTTTTCTTGGGAAACCGGTGCTCCCAACCCTCCATTCCAGTGCTGACAATTTTGTCGAGCCACGTATTTTCCCGATTACCGTATTTCCCCTCTCTCTCCCTCCGTTTTTGATTTGATTCCCTACGGTATTTCTATTCCCTGCCCTCCACCCACCACCTAACAAGGATTCTAATAAGTACTGGTACGGTAAAAGGTTAACAAGCTAAGCCCTCCGGGAAAGCGGAAAATCGGAGCTGGTTTAGTTCAAAATATATTTCCATTCCTTTATCGATAGCGAATGAGCCAACCTTGGATATAATAAATAACCTGGGTACAGATATCCGTACGGGGAATCAGCGTTTGAGAACGTAGGAGTGGTCCTTTGACTGGTGGCGGGTGGGCTTTTACCGTCCTGGGTTTTTTTCGGTGGGAAAGCTGGCTTGGTTGAGGCGGGCGGGTTGGCTCACTCGCGGTGCTTTTGGCTTTCGCGAGGTCTTGATCTAATGCGGCAGCCAGCCATTTTCTTCCTGTGCTCCAAACCAGTCGATAGTGCTGCCGTATCATAACTTTGCTTCGCCTTGCGAGCAGGAGCGTTGAAACGCCCGCTCGTCCTCCCCGCGATACTCGAGTAGACAGCTCTTTACATGCGGCGATCTGAAGTATGATTTTTTTTTCCTTTTTTTCCTTTTTCGCTTGCTTTCTTTGTAGTCTAGTGGTGAATGGCAGGTGGGAGGCAGGAAAGCGAGAAGACCAAGGAAAAAAAGAAAAAAAAAAGAGACACCTCATCTTAGTTACCGTGCCGGTTGGCAGAGATGCAAATATCACGGAAGCCCTTTAAGGCCTACTGTAAGTACAGCAGGCAGACAGGCAGGTAGACGAACAACGAAAAGGACGATCGTGAGATTTAGGAGATCTTTTCGAACAACGAGAGAAAGGGGTTTTTTCTTCCAAACACGTTCTCGGGCCTGTCTCACATTTTTTCTCCTGTTGCAACAGCAGTCAGGCAAAGAGGACAGCTATGATACTGCCGCCCGACCAGCTGGCTCACTCAGACACATCATATCTTCTTTTTCCGGACGGGAACGATGTTGGTCTCCCTGAGTTTTGCAGGGAGGGCTGTTCCTGATGGGTGGGAAAGAAAGAAAAGAGAGGAGGAAAGTGAAAAAGGATTTAGCCTAGTTCTCTTTTCTATCTAGCTTAGTTTGTGACCCATTTTTGGCTGAAAAGGCGCGCGCGGAAAGATTTTGGTTCGCACGACCAGCCCCAATCCCCCACAATGCTGCAACAGTATCGGAATTGAACACCTTATGGTAGCAAGATTCAGCCAGGGCGCTGTGTAAGTACTACTTGTACCCGTGCTAGAGCACTTTAGAGCATTGACTTTATCTCTGTCTGGTGCCGGCATGATAGCAGGAACGTCTGACAATGTCACGGGCGGGCGGACAAAGGAAGAGTGGAATCCTGAGGAGGGGGGACACAGTCACGGCGGCAGGAGGCGGAGAGGGAGCGTCACTACGAATAGAACATCTAGTTATTTCTCTCGGCGCCTCATATGGGGAAGAAGTAGTCTTTTGTTTGTTTGTATGTACTGGCATGTATATACCGAGGCTGGGCCTCGCACATGCGATACACAAATAGGGGGGATTAAGTGGTGAGGAGGGCAGTTTCGAAGCAAAGGAGTTGTAAACCTTATGGTATTTAGAATGAAGTCTATTTGCTTTTGTGTTAGCCTCTCCCATCCCCATGGGCAACTTTTTTATTGGATTTGACTCTACATTTTATTTCCTTCTTCGGTGGAGTATCGTGGCTCCGCACCAGTTGGTTCCTTTCCCATAACCTCGCTGCTTTTCGCTTGCAGCTGCATCTCTGTTGACGCGAGTAAGGCGGGCAGCAGGGCGATGCATTACCCTTATTTGGAACACGCAGTTCCTGCTGTCACTTTCCCTTTTACTGACTTGTGCTCAATGCTCGCTCGGGCTTCCGTTAAAGACGAGATAAGAGTTCCATAGTAAACTGTGCCTTAAAATCAAAGTATCTAGCACACCGGGTAGCTATGCTTCCTTTGTATCAGGAGTTGTTGTGATGTGTGGTGTTCAGTACCCATGTTGTGGATTATTGCTTGATTCCGCTCTGCTAACGAAAGTGCCCATACAACGCTTCAATTTGTACGTGTGTAGCAGCAGGCGAGCTTTCTTCCTTCCTAATATTACGGTACTCGAACATCTTCTTTTGCCTTCTTTCCATCTCCCTCGCTCATTCCCTGTTTTGAGGGTGCACAGCTACTTGTATGGGGGGATGAGAAGATACGGGGCTTCTGCCTATCTATCGTGTAATTCGGGAGGTCTTTTTTTCTCAATTTTATCTCACTATGACTTTTTTATCATAATTGCAGCCGTTTGTTTCGTTCGAGTAGCTCTTCTCTCTCCGACTTTCTTCGTTGCTTATTGTGAGCTAACTTTAATGCATCGAATCAAACATCCCCCCTACATGACTGGCTTTGCTGCCGGTACGCACTCGAGCTCTCAAAGTCTCTGGGATGGTATTCATTTGTGGCATAATTGATTGCTCTAGGGCACTAGGCTTACAGGAACTACCATAACCTAGGCCAACGGACAAGTAACCCACGTTCCATAGACGTTAAAAAGCGTCGAGCACTAACCTGGTACTTGCACTGTTGCTGTATGTAGTTAGGGATCCTTTGCCAGATGCGGAATCTCACACATATCATAACAGGCGGTGTTGGCAGAGGGGGGAAAAGGGAAGAAATTAGACTAAACTTCCACTTTGGGGTACAAGGGGACGGATTCCGTTATTTTTGTTTTTACTGTGGTTATTTATTTTTCCTGGGCTCGTACTGTACTTGTAACTCGACCATGCTTGTTACTGTCAACAAGCGCTCACACCACCCAAACTCACTCACTCATACTCATACATTGTCACACACACCCACACACACCTTTTTTTGAACCTCTCTGTGTCCTGTCGGCTAGAGGAGTGGAATATGGGAATTAGTCTGTGTTCTGTCCGCTCCACCCTCACACACACCCCCTCCGGCTCCGTCGTCATCGTTCGCTGGCATGCTAGCAGCCAGGCTCTGGCAGCCTGCGCCCACTACCATCCTTACCATCACCACTCCGTACCCTTCAAGTCAGTTCCCTCCCCGCCCCAAGATGCAACCGGCTTGTGTCCCTTGATCGGGGAAGGGGTGGGAGACATGTTTGTCATCTGGCTCAGGACTCAGACAGGACTGGATGGCAATGATGTGGTTGTGGTGGTACTCGAATCTAGTCGGTGATGGTGGTAGCTGCTTGCTACTAGTGGTGTTGAGCTAGTCTAGCTGCTAACGTCCATGTCTGTCTGGTGCACTCCGCATACCCCCATACACCCATTCTCCCAGATCTCCAAAGCTACTTCGGACACACAGACAGTCGGACAGACAGACAGTCTCGGTAGACCCTCCAGCCCATCCACACGCATCCAGCCGGAAAATCGCCCACCACAACACGATGGGACCAATATTGGCTTGCCCCCCAAAATAATATTTATCATGGCCGAGTCGCTCCGGCCGTCTGCAGCCGCGTCGCCGCGTTCCCATCCTCTCTCTTTCTCCAAGTAACCATTTTTACTGTGTACGAGTCCTAAGTATAAGGGATTGCTATTCACTTTACTGTGCTGTGATCTCTATTTGCCCCTTCATAGGCAGTCAGTCGCTTTTCATTCTAGATTTATTATTATTATAATTATTATTCTATTTATCATTTCCTTTCCCAGGACGCCTCCGCCGCAGCACCTTACCTGAAAGAGGAACATCCCTCATCCTGGCATCCTTCTTCTCTCCTTCCCTACTATAACTGCTTTCCTGCTGGGGGTGTCTCTCTGCTTGCTCGTGCTGCTTTACTCGCTGCCCTTTTCCTTCACTTACACACCACACACTCATACATACATACCCCGTCACCCACCCACGGTAACACACCTTTCACCCCCCCACCTCCCATCCGCTGCCCCAAACGACCTTTTGGCTGCAAAGAGGGCTCAGCTCTAGCCTCCGTCATCAAAGGGCTACCCTACCCTGGCCTCTTATAAACATTCACTTCAACCCCCCTCCATTTCCCGTCACCCGGTGAGGTCCACCCAAAGTGATCTTCCTGGAGCAACATCATATCGACATCACTCATCTTTATATCTCCTGCTCCTTCCTCGAAGCCCACACTGGATTAATTCCTAGCCTTTCTGGATTACCTTGGCCAACTTCCACTTTCTCTGGTCTTTCTCGCCTGTTCCCTATACTAGACCGCAGATTGATAAGAGGCTCCCGCTATATCTTTGCTATCTATATTGGATCTGCCGGAGCTATTGTCCTTCTCCTTTCATTGTTAAAAAGGTCCAGGACTCCGAGTCCAATTTCTAGGAAAATGAGCAACACTTCTTCAAATTCAAGCTCGACATCTTGTGCCAGACCTGAGGACCGAATAGGCCAATTACTTGCTGGACGTCTGGAACTCACCGGAATCCTTGGTGTTGGCGCTTATGGAGTCGTTTATACTGCTATCGACGTCTATTCCTACACCCCATTTGCTGTGAAGGCCCTGTCAAAGATTGGATTGGATGCCCGCCAGAAGCGGTTTCAGCAAAGGGAGATTGCTCTTCACCACAAGGCTAGCGCTCATCCTGGCGTTGTCTCTCTGGTGAAGATACTCGACACTGCCGATTGTACCTTTGTCATCATCGAATACTGCCCTGAAGGTGACCTTTTTACCAACATTACTGAGGGTGGACGCTATGTGGGTAATGATGTTTTGGCCAAGAGGGTTTTCCTTCAACTTTTGGATGCCGTTGAATACTGCCATAATCTTGGGATTTACCATCGGGATCTAAAGCCGGAGAATGTCTTGGTTTCCAACGGCGGCCGTCAGGTTAAGTTGGCGGATTTTGGACTTGCTACTACCGAAACTGTCACCTCCGACTTTGGCTGTGGGTCGACGTTCTATATGTCGCCTGGTAAGATTGCAAATGTTTTTTTGTTTTTTTATTATTATTTTTTTATCTATTTATTTGTACTTTTAGTGCCTTTTTTTAAGCTAATCAAATTCTAGAGTGCCAACAATCTTCTCCGCGCAGTGTTAACTGCTATGCTTCCGCTCCCAATGATGTCTGGTCCTTGGGTGTTATCTTGGTAAACCTGACCTGTGGTCGGAACCCTTGGAAGCGGGCCTCCCCTTCAGATAGTACGTTCCGTGCCTACTTGAAGGACCCACGAATGCTTAGGACCATTCTGCCGTTGTCCCTGGAACTTGATAGTATTCTTCGTATGATCTTTGAATGCAATCCCCAGAAAAGGATTACTATCCCGGAGTTGCGATTCCGTATTATGTCTTGCCGCAGGTTTACCACCGGACCAAGCCCTATGGATAGCCCGCCTCTTTCCGAGGTTTCTGATAGTTCTGACCTTGTTGAGCCTGATGTATTTCATCTTGCTTCAACACCTTACCGTTCCCAGGCTCCAGGGGTTTTCACCCCCGATTCAACGCCATCCACCACACCTCAAACAACCCAAGCCTCTCGCCAGAATCCATACATGTTCTCGAAACACCTCACAAACCCTCCATCCGAATCATCGTCCGAATCGCAGTTCCACCACGACGCGTCTAATTCATCATCGGGAAATGTTAGCCCTATCATCGCACCAGTCACCCCATCAGATTTCCCGCCACCACCCGGCCAGAGCTTGTGGCAGTTGCCAATTTTCCCATCAATAGATGACGTGGAAAGGGTGCAATCGCCTGCTCTCCTCCCGGTTTCGAAGGGTGTTAAGGTCTTCTGAATGGCTGTCTGTCGGGCGATATGAACACCAGACGAATTTAATCCTCCCCTCCCACCAATACCACCACAAAAACAGTCACTTCGGATGCTATCGTGAGACCTAAGGCTAGAACAAGACCACCACTCATTCTTTGTGCTTGGGTTGGCAATTTTTTAACTTTTTCTCCTTTCCCTTTCCTCGCGACCCGCGACGATTTCATTCACATATCGATACACTTTCTTGGGTTTGGGCTTTTTCATGGCTGTGGGAAATGGATTCGTTTGGAATTGGTTGCCTGCTGTTTTTCTTTTTTTTTTCCCTTTTCATTACCGGCTTATGGATAGCGTTTTGGGGCAATAAGGAGTTTTACTGGCTTTTCTTTATATTTTATTATATTATCTTCTTTTTTTATATCTATTATTTTTTTCTTCCTTTCCCTCCCTTCTCATGCATATTCTTTCTAGATCGTGCACTGGGCATTCCTACCAGCGCATATGATGGATCGGATACGTTGGGAACTTTTTTCTTCTTCAAACAAACAAACGCCTTGTGTCCGTATGTATTTATGTAAGTATCGGGGAAGCTATAGGGGTGTACGCCTGATGGGTGGTTTTTCTCTTTCTTCCCTTTCAATCGTGTTTGCTTTTCTTTTGTCACTGGGCTGGGGCTTTTTCCTTTTTCATTCAAACGGGTTTCTACGGCGTCTTGCATATTATAAAGCATGTCTTTTTTTTTTCCTCATCATATTTTTTATTTTCGCATTTCCCCCCACCAGAACAGCATCTATTGGATATCTCGCCTCTTTACTTTTTTTCTTCCTTCGATTGGCCGGTCGGATCTTTTCAAGTGAAAGGAAAAGGAAGAAAAGAAGGGAGAGGTTAAAGAAAAAAGAGAGATGTGATGGATGGAAGGGGGAAGGCGGAGAAACCATGGAAGTGTCCATTTTTTCTCTCGTCGGGTAATGAATGAGACATTCGTCAGTCTGTCGGTCTGTGGTGTGGTGTGTGAAGGAAGGATTTTGAAAAAAAAAAGGACCCTGTATTTAAATATTTGCATCATCATCATCATAACTAGAGGTCATCTTTTTTTAATATGATACCGACATAGTAATTGCTACTATCGGATTTTTCACTTTGGTGCATTTTCGTTTCGCTTGGGAGGGAGTTTTCTAGGTTTTGATTTAAAGAGATGGTTGGGCTCTGGAAGTATGATTTAGGTATCCCGTACGAATCTATCTACAGTCTCATTCTACAGTATCAGTTTGCGGTGTTTTTTTGTGCAGCGTCTTGTTTAGGGAGAGTGCACAGCATGATATGTATGCACAGTATGCAACCATCCACGAGACGAAACGAAACGAAAAACGAAACGAAACGAAACGAAACGGCCCTCTCTGCTTCTCTCTCTCTCCCTCCCTCCCTCTCCACCACAGCCTAGCGATATTCACGGGGGAAGGGGGGAGCCCTGGTGGCGGCCTGCCCGTCGTCGCCGTCGCGATATCACTTTTCTCTGTTTGTTTACCTCGTTTTATTTATTTACCGTGCTTGTATCATACAGTACGGTACTGTACCTTCCTTTCCCTCCCTCCCTCCCT
>QOVD01000396.1:0-36596 GCA_003521225.1 Tuber microsphaerosporum | reverse complement strand
GGTGGGGGTGGCATAGTAGACTTACGTGGAGATGGAGGCTGGAGTATGGCATCGTCAGCCACGTCACTGATTAGTCCATCGATCCTCCATTGAGTATATTGCTTAGCTAGCCATGAGCCCGCAGCCTCATGGAGAAGGGTAGGCATTACCACCCGCAGGTGACGGTCAGGCGTAGAAAAGTGAACTCTAACCCAGATTAGCAAGCATTGAGTGCCCCTTGTGAGCGACGTTACCGAAAACTACGCCCCTCTAAATCATTCCTAGGATCAAACAAGCTCTCGAGAACCAAAGTGGAATCCTCGGGGGGGAGGTTGGCGAACTGGAGCAACTCAAGTTCCCCAGACTTGATTGCCTTAAGAATTTCGTAAAGCACCTTTGAGGCCATTGCTTGTGTGCCAAAGGAGACGGACCGGGGCAAAGGAGGACGAGAAAGGGGCGGAATGGCCCCCGGAACGGCGAGGTGCACACCGTGATTGCTTTCACAACGGCAGCAAATATTCTGGGGTTGGTTCTAACCAATCTTTTCCGAGATCCTAACCCCATTGCGTAATCAACCTCCTCAATAACCCGTCATTGCTTAGTAGGAAGCTGAAACTTGGCGCGGACGCACGAGTACTTGAAGAAGACCCCGATCACACCCGTCCTTTCCAGCGTTTCTCAAAATTAATTAGCGCGCTTTGAATACCACCTCTTTCAGGTATGGGAGTGGGAGGCATTTGGCTTCCTCCAAAAAAATTTGATGCATGCTTCTTTTCAAAAAGTTTGAGTTTTTTGTGTGACCCCGGTTTTTTTTTGGGTTGGATTGGGTGGGCAGAACACCATTTCGGCATGGTTTGCGCGAGGCCTAGGGATTTTTGGCCTAAGCAGACACACTGCCAGGCTTGCCTTTCTTTCACCCCCTCAGCCCTGCTTACTAAAGATCCACTATTGTTACCTGGCATAGGATCTATGACAGAAAGGAGAAGGAAACTTAATTAGATGAAATATGGGTAGATCTGATCGGATCTTTTGATAGGTTTTATAGTACACAAACAGACTAGGTCCTAACTAATAAGAAAGGCTAACAAAGGAAACCGTGAGAGGGAACGATAAACCCTTGAACGACGAAGGAAGGAAAACAAGTGATCCCAAGCGTCCCGCCAGGTGTATATATCTAGCAGATTCTGCAACGAGATAGTGGCAGTCCTCGCCCATCCGCCCCAAGCGTCCTGTCAAGTACTGCCGTTCGCCCCGTCCAGTCCCGAAGCGGACGGCCTAGACCCTCAAGAAAAATTATCAAGAAAAGAAGATAGGCATAGTACAATAAACTCTCGAGCAGCAAAGAAAAAGACTACCTTGTTTGTTAGACACTGAGGATAAATTTCCTGGAGAGCCACTCATATATTCTATCCTGAAGGGAAAATCAGGCTGGCAAATGGCCACGCTCGGTAATGAACTTCTCAAGGGTACGACGCAGTTTGCCAACTTCCAGGGTAAGTTCAGTCTCTAGATTGTGACCTGGTGGACAGTGCCCTGCAAATAACTCCTCAATCGTAAGAGTAGGATTTGCTGGCATAGGGTCGGGAACCGGAAATACATCCTATGCTATGTTAGGAAAAGAGTGTTTCGAACCTCACTGAGAGTGGAAGGGAGGAGATATACTATCTGGGTAGTAGTGACTGCAGCACCCACGCCAGGAGAGCAGTGTGAGATTGTCAGAGTCGCCCGGGTTTGGTTCACTGCATTCGGCTCATAGAGCTTTGGCAAGATCACCACCCGAACCTGCCCTTTAGACCCTTCATAGAAATGAGTATGATATCATACTAATGGATCAAAGAGAGGTGGAAAGGTGAGAAGAAGGGAGAGGTATTATACACGCTGTCATTGCTTATGTAATGGCTGTAGGGGACGTCAGTATACGGCTTGCGGTGTGGTACAAAAAAGCAAGTGGAAAACGTGGCAAGGGATTCTGGGGTTGCGACTACAGAATTTGGTGCTCGAGCCAATCTATTTCGGGGCTTCTAACCTTTGTTTTCCCAAAGTAGTATATGGGAGAGCACTCCGTCAGACCTCTTTACGCTGTCTAATGAGGGAAAAAAGAATTGACCCAACACTTTTTGGCATCCACAATCCAGCCCGAACATTAATTTGCGCAACAAGCCTTTAATGATACTAATCCCTGCGAGAAGGATTCCGAAAAGAGCAGGACTAGGTTATCTGAGCCCGACTTATCCTTCCGATCCCCCGCTTCCCTGTATTATAACCTCTTATGCACAATATAGTACCCAAATCGTATTCATTAACCACCCGTTTTCGTTAGGCCCTCCATTGAAGCTGGTACAGCCGCCCGCCTACTTTCTCCCGAACCACTTCAAAACACCCTTCGCCTTCCCTTCCTTCTCCCTTTCAGTCTCCATGTCCACCTTTTCCCTCTCCTCCTTTCCGCTAGAATCCTTCACACTCCAGTCTTGCTTGACATTCAAATCTCTGCGTTCGGTCGCATTAGCAGGTTCCCCGACTGCCAGCACCCTTCCCTCCTCGCCAAACCCCCAGCTACCCCTTCTGACCCCCATGTTCCTGACGCGAGCCTTGCGATCACAAACCCGGAATAGAACACCGGCGGGAACACTCCCTAACCTTCCTACAATCCCTTCACATGCCTCTAAGCCTCTAGTGACCATCTCCGGCCAAAGCACAAACTTCATACCAACCTGCTCATAGTCTACCGCCGCGCCACCCATGATATCGCGGCAGGTCTGGTATGCTTTTCGAGCAGGACCCAGGTCACCGAAGTGGAGGAGTACGGTCCCCAGTTGGTACTGTGCGACTGCGAGGTAGGGATCAATCGACGTGGCTGCGCGTAAGGAGGAGAGGGCTTCTCGTGGAGATGAGAGGAGGAGGTGGATCGCTGAAATGTTGAAGTGGATTATTGCCCGGGGGTGGGAGAAGAGAGCCAGGTGTTCATCGAAGAGGTTTTTGGATGTTATGAGGTCATAGGTGTCGAAGTAGGATTCAGCGAGAACAAGAAGGTTGAGAGAGGAGCGGGTTGGTGTTGGTTGCGGGGGAGGGGTAGGTGGAAGAGTGGTGGAGGTTGAGAGGAAGTGAGGATGTTTAATAGTGGTCATTTGATCTTTGCCCTTGTTAAGGATGGGCTTGGGGGTAAAGTTTTGTTTTGCTCCCCCGACTGCGGAGTTGCAGAGAAACTTGACAGAGATTGCACTCAGGCACTAATGAGGGTAGTGACTCACTCCAAATGGCATATATCATACTATGGAGATTTCTATTAGGGCTACCCGCTTCTTCAAACCTATAAATAGGGGGTCATTTATTCAACCGCTACCTCCCTCGCTCCATCAACCCACGAAGGTGCCCAGTCCTATTCCATCACAAACAATGAGTGGGACCACTCTGACTCGAGAGGATAGTGCTTCAAGCAAGAAATCGGGAGACTCAGTTTACTACGAGAGATCTCCCATCTATCCAAAGAGAGCCAAAAACGTTTTTAAGCAACATATGGCTACAGTGGCAGATATAGTCAGTGATATCAGCCAGCTTGAGATTTTTCGCTCTGGAGATACACCTTTAGAGAGCTTGTTGGCCCAAGACGATGTACCTGAGAATGCCACAATTTTGCAAGATTTTCGAAAAGGCGTTCAATCTGGCGATATCAAGGCTCCGATTTCTTCTCCTTGTAGGTTTCCCTTTACAACAGCCTTTTTGTTCTATAGTTTATGGCTAACATAGGATTACAGCTACCTCTTCGATCTTTGCCAACAAATCCCCTCCAGCAGCCCCTTCCCGCCCAAGAAAGCTGCACCGGCGACCAAGAAAGGATTCTATTAAAACTCCTATTCATGGCGGAATGATATCATCTCCCCTTGAAGCATCGATGGATGTCCATCCAGGGGAGATCATGAGAGCGGTTACAGTAGCGGACGGTGTTCTTCAGTATAGCCCATTTGAATCCTTACGCTCTTATAACCTATCCCAGCCAACTGCCGAAGAAGAAGGTCTGCCGCTTTTCATTCTACACTTATAAAATAAAAATACTTTTCACTAATATAAACAGAGGAATTATTTGCCGATCTCATCACTCAAGTTAACAAAAGTATAATTGGCAAGGCCGAACCTGCTACTCCCAGGCAAAATAGTTATACTAGCACTTCTTCAGCTGGTGTGTCCAGCACCTCTGATGGAATGCTCGATGATCTCAGCTCCGAACAACTTCTTGCTGCAAGGAAAGAAAATACGGAGAGATATGGGTGGTAGCAATTTTATGGTCCTCTGCATACAAGGTCACTATCGACAGGCCATGGCTCTTGTATCCCCAAGAGATTGTATCCTAACACCTCTATTTGGTTAATAGAAATCTAATACTGGATTCGCTGCAATAAGCTGAAGCATTTATTCTATAGGTTCCCTAAATTCTACGTGACTTAGAGTTCTCCACTATCTACCCGATATTTTGACGATCAACGCTTGCAAGTTTTGCCAAAGGTATACCTTTCTATATATCTCTTAGCTACACGTTAGGTTCAAAGGAAAAACTTAGGATTGTGCCACAGTATCATATCATCGAAATTACTTGTGCGCAGCATGAATCACGCAACTAAACAAGCCAGACTCCCTAATGTCTCCGGCTGGATATATGTAATCAAAAAGGAAAACCACTCCTCTACTCTCAAGAAAGCGCTGCCTCTTGTAGGTTTCATTTTGTCAGAATTCCTTGCAATAATTCTCTGATTGGAGATCGTGTTTAGTCATTCTCTTGGTTGGTTCCGGTTCGAAGCTCCTTGGACTATCTAACATGATCTCCTGTTTGCCACGAAGGGATCTTATGTCATTCTCTAATAAGACATGCCCCTCTCTACCAGCAGTGTTTTTCTGATTTTTGTGGATTGCTTATCGGTTTGCAGCTCACGGACCCTCATCAGGAGAGGAATATTTCCCAATGCCAACAATTTATAGAAGAAGAGAGAGTTATTTCTGAAGTCAACTTAAACTTATCCTACTAGCCTCCGCCCTCTGGTACTAACCTTATTATCCGGCCTATACGGGTAGCCTACAGGTGATCGGCGTGCCCTGTAGGCGCCATCCTGCAGGCATTATATTATCGGGAGAGCACTGCAGAGGCCTGCCCTTAACTTGTTAGACGATAAACTTTCCTAAAAGAGTGACGTTCTTCCCTTAGAACTTAACACACCTGCCTGGGATTCTATAAATGTGAGCTCGTATTGCTTGTTGGATAGGAAAATCAAAAAAAGAGTTGCACTCAATATAGAGAAAGAAATATACTTAGAGAAGAAAATAAATTGAGGATTGTTAGATGAAGAAAAAGTGAATAAATCAAAAGATTTCCCAAGAACACAATTCACAACTGAGTATTTCTATAGGTACTACTAGACCCTTTGATTCTCATAGCTGAATATTAAGTCAACCTATTATATATCAAAATATTAGAAAATATACTCTAATAGACCAGAAGATTAAAGAGAATATGCAAGTGGCTGCAGAATATCAAAGTATTAGGTATTGTGAATTGTTAACACCGGAACCAACCTGTATATACTTATCTCTTCATTTGATTTTGCTACTTTCTTCAGACGAGGTGGTAACAATACTAACTTGAGTGCGTTCCCCCATTCAGTATAGTTGGCAATTCAACCACCATTTGAAATGACCAACTAGTTGAATAACAATCAATTAAGGGAGTAGATTGTGTTAAATCTCATGAAAAAGTGAAAAACAAAGATCTTTACAGAGTGAAATTTGATAGTGAGAACAAAAGAAATTGGTAAACTCCTTCCACTTATGCAGTTGTAAACCCTTTTCCTGCACCGTTGCTGAAACATTATCATGATTTTCTAAGAAACAACAGATAAAACAATGCAGCTGTTTCCCCTGCTCAATTGGATGGATTCCAATCTCCTTTCTCCTCTCTGGAAGAACTGTATTCTTAGTAACATACTCTGCAGCTCCTATTAGTAGAGGAAGTATAAAACATATGAAAAAAATACTGACCGGAGAAGCGACTGAGTTTAGTGTTACCAGGAGGCCACATGCTTGGAAAGTTCCTGGAAGAATGTTGACTTGAATGGAGTGTATGTGAAACCATATTTTCAAGTTCTACTGCTGGAGAAGGGTTGAGTGCATGGTATCGTGAATTGACCAGTGAATTTGCAAGCCAAAGTCAGAAGAGTCATTATACATGAATATTCTATGTGACTGGATGGGAGTTGGGATTGGCAGTAACTTTTTCAAGGATCCATGAATTAATAACAGTTGTATTGAGCAGCCAGAAAAACAACAGCATCCAAACACAAGAGATGCGTAGTTGAGTAGTATAATAACTTCAATACTGATCTGAAAGGTTCACTGAGTTCATCTTATTGTCGTAGTCAATAGCAATCTTGGTGGTAGGCATGCTGACAAGTACCTGATTGCTAAAATATTGTTCAATGTTATCGCAGTTGCAGTCTGTGATGTGGGGGCACCGGCACTACTTGTATGGAAAATTTCTTGTCTCTGAAGTTATCTCATGAACTGTACCCATGAATCATACAAGATTATTATCTTGCGAAAGACAAACAAGAACTTCTCCACACACTACATCAGAGATGATATTTTGAGGAAATACAAGCTATTTCTTGCCAAACTTGAAAGCATTTGGGTATTCAGCTGAGGTGGGTCGAGATTTGCTACATGCTCCAGTATGTCTTTCTCGTAATACATGAAAAAGTTGAATGTTTGAACAATAGTTATCTATATAAATACTAAAGGAAAACCGCTGAGAGGGTAAGGTATAGGCAAGCTGTAACCGGTACAGGTACCTGAGTTACTATGTTTTATGTTTGGTTTCGAGTATCGTGTGATACTCAGTATGTGTTATGTTTGGTTTTGAGTATCGTTTGATACTTAGTATGTTTTATGTTTGGTTTCGAGTATCGTTTGATACTCAGTATGTTTTATTTATGGTTTCAAGTATCGTTTGATACTTAGTATGTTTAGGTTTGATACCTAAGGAGTTTCAAGGCTGCCACTTTCAGAGCTTTATTATTATTGTTAGCAAGGCACGGGATTGCCTGACAAGTGTATTTAAGACCGGCTATTCTCCGGACTTAGAGAAGGCAGACTTCGACAGACAGAGTAGTCAATATACGTGGTTGAACAGTTACTTCTTCAGTTCGCTACGAGAATCTTTAGTATCCACTTAGGTTTACCAAACGCTTACTATTAGGAACTACTTAGTAGTTGCGATATAGTAAGAAGTTTGTTACAACAACTTAGTCTAAGCCTCCGGTAATTAGTCTCGTTAGATACCGCACTTGGTATAGAGACTGTATCGTTATTCTATCGATATACGGCACCACCATGTGGGGCTGTTACATTTTTTTAACTTCAGCAAGTTATAAAGATTTCGCAGTCTCAGGATCCAAGTAGGGGCAAGGCCTCTAAGCAAGCAGGAAAGAGACCGGCCAGAGATAGCCAAGGACGATTTATCAAAGCCTCAAAAGAAAAGTTCACGATTGACGAAGCTGCCAGGCAGCTATCCAGGGACAAAGCACAGCAAGTTCTAGCGGAATCATCAAAAGAACTCGAAAAGGCAAGAACATCAACCCCAGGCGGGTTTCCAGAATCACCCAAAAAGGCTACTCCAGCACAAGATGCACCAGGGAACGACCCTGACGATTCGGACAGTAGTAGCGATTCAGACAAGATGTCAGAAGGCACAGGCCCTAGTAATAGGCCCGCAAGTCCCACGCCTAGCCCAGCAACAACAGCCAAGCTAAGCATCAAAGTACCTACACCGAGGAAGTTCCCAGGCAAAGGAGACGACCTCAAGCCAGAAGCATTCGACAGATGGTACAACTCAGTCCAACTCTATCTACGCCTACATGGGGTACGACAGAGTGTTGAAGGATCAGGAAACTACTGGATCCTATATACAGAAGGACGAGCACAAGAAGCGGCATTTCAGGCTGCAGAACTCTTCGGAGAAGATATCACTAGGGACCTTTTGATCACCTATCTAAGGGAACGGTTCCAGTCATCACAACTGAAAGACAACACCTATAGAGAATTTCATGATATCCGCCAAGTCAAGAATGGCAAAGTACATGAAATCGCAACTGTTGCCACAGATCTACTCATGCACAGATCACATTTACCTCCTAATACCAGTAGCGACTATGCTTTTATCCAGCAACTATTCGCATGTATGTACTCCAAACTACGACAAGATGTGGAATCTCGATATGAAGATAATGAATCAATTCATGAGATTATCGCCACTGCAGAAAGACTAGATGCCATCAACCGAAGCACTGGAGTTTATGGAAAGGACAAGCATGAGAAGAAAGACCACAACTATAGAGACCAGAAACAGGATCGGAAACCTAAGAAAGAGCTCAACAAACAAACTAATCCCTCCAAGAATAAGAACCGAAAAGATAAAGGAGCCTGTTTCACCTGTGGCGGAAAAGGGCATATAGCAAAGGATTGCCCAAGCAAGAGCGACAAAGGAAAGACAAAGGTCAAGAAGGAAGCATCCTCCAACTTAGTGGAACAAGAGGATGAATACGACGAAGTCTCTATCAACACTCTTGAGATCGAAAGCTATGCATCAGCTAAAGCAACCCGACCCGCGATAATCAAAGCACAACACGTGCTAGAAGGTACCATATTTATCAATGGGAAGGAAGCTAGAGTCCTGTTTGATACAGGAACGATTGGAGCCAACCTAATAAGTGCAAACTTCGTCACTGTCCATGGTATTCCATGTACAGAAATGGAAAAACCCACCAAGATACACATGGCTATGAAAGGATCTCGATCAGAAAGCCATAGGGAATGTATTGTTGATCTCTCAGTTGAAAGACTCAAGGCCAAAGGCAACAAAATGATCTTTGGAAACCTAGCAAAATACGATGCCCTCATAGAATTGCCATTTCTCAAGCAGCACGAAGCTACAATTGAATGTGGCAAATTAGCAATAGTGTTTCCCAAACAAAGGGTCAGGATCAACTGCACTCCAACCAGCGGAAACATAAGAGCAGTCATAGTCAGTACCGAAACTATTATGGAACAACACCCAGAGGTATTACCGGAAGTTATACCAGAAGGATTACCACCACTCAGAAAGATAAACCATGAGATCAGACTCAAACCAGGAGAGGAACAAAGAAGCCTACCAACATACGCTGTCCCAGAACGATAGGTGTCAGAACTCAGAAAATAGATAGAAGAGAAAATAGATAGTGGGTCATCGAACGAAAAGCAGTCCATGGAGCGGCCCCCATGTTTGCTCAAGAAAAGAAAGATAAGATACGCATGAGGCCACTGGTTGACCTTACTGCAAGAAATGATATAACCATAAAGGACAATGAAACGATCCCAAACCAGAGAATGATCCTAAACTCTCTAGCAAGAGCTAGATATAGAAGTAAGATAGACCTCAGCGATGCCTATTTCCAAACGAGAGTGAAGTCAAAAGATGTTGATAAAAACGGTTTCAAATCACCTTTTGGATGTTTTGTCAGCAAAGTTATGCTGCAGGAAGATATGAATGCACCAGGAACATTCATGCGCATAATGTCTGACCTATTCGCCGACTACTTGGGAAAGTTTGTATGGGTGTATATTGACGATATACTCATATTGTCCGATACAGAGGAAGACCACTTGATACACATATCCAAGGTCTGCGATAAGCTCAGGGATGCAAAATTCTATGCAAGCAGGAAGAAATCGGAATTTTTCTGCACCAACATGGATGTGCTAGGACACATAATTGACAAAGAAGGTCTAAAGCCATCACCTGAGAAGATAACGAAAATTGAAGAATGGACTACACCTCAGTATAAAAAGCAACTACAGGAATTTCTCAGAACTGTTAACTATATCAGCCAATTCCTGCCCCACATAGCAAGAATAACTGCACCCCTCACGGCCCTTAGTGGAACAGAAGAATTTGTGTGGACTGCAACACATGACCAAGCCATGGAAAATGTTAAGCGAATGGTTGCACAAAACGAGGTTATGAAACCATTACACTATGAATGAGCATTACCAATATGGTTGATAACCGATGGATCAGACACTGGAGTAGGAGCATGGGTAGGACAAGGGGAGACAGCTGACACTGCAAGACCAGCAGCATTACATAGTAGGAAATTCTCCAACGCCCAGATGAATTATGAGACCACAGACAAGGAAGCATTAGCGATTGTGGACGCACTAACAGCACTCCACCACCTCCTGGCAGGAACCAGGTATACGATTGTCACAGATCATCAACCCCTAATGCACCTGAAGACGAGCAAAATACCAACCAAGAAGCAGCTATGTTAGAGAGGATTCATAGGCCAATATGATACCGAAATAGTATACCGGCCAGGGAAATGGAACTATTTAGCTGACGCTTTATAACGCCTCTATGTGAACGATAACGAATATTCTCATTACGCAAAAAAGACCCTACTCAAGACAAACCAGAATCCAACCCTCTATTATCCTCTGATAACCAACCTATTGCCCTTTACACTGGATTCCTATCGAGCAACATGTCTCGATATGAGAGCCTTCCTGTCCAATACATTCATGACCACGATAGCCGTGGCAGTGAATGTGACTTCAAAGACTATCGAGAGTACCCTCCTATTAATGATTGGGAAGATTATAGGAGTATCGGCAGCAACAGAACCCAGGAAGAAATAGATCACTCAGCTATGCACTAGTCATTCTGCAATATACCAGCATGCTCTGATCACGAAGAATTGAAACCACCTACCAAGACCTATAGCGGTTTCCCAGGCAGCAGCCCACCAGCTATTGCTCCCCCCACCGATAAGGATGAGGACATGAATACTGAACATGATGAAATCATCTCGACTCGACCCAGGCTGGACCTATCGAAGATTCAGAAATGATTACACGAAGCCCTTGGCTGCAAAACCACCGGTATTCCATGCGAAAGCCCTGACTGCCCAGAGCATCAGGCCCGAAGATTACCATCTACCAAGTCCCTCTATGGAGGGCCATTAGCAACTTATAACATTATCCCTGTTGTTGACCCACCTAGGCTACTCCACCATGAGCGAAGCCTCTATGAGGTCTACAACATACTTGAGAAAGAAGAGGATGAGATCTCAAGATGGCAGAGGGTGGTGGACGAAAGAGATATCACACAAGCTGTGAACGACATGGAATCCATCTGGCGGGAACAGATGATCAAAGGATACAGGAACGACCCAGTCTACCAATTGGCCCAGGACTTCGACAACACATCCCATGGAGGAAAAATGCAACACTACTGCATCCGTAATGGCCTACTCTATGCCATCACTTGAGGAGGGGAGGACTGCCTCTATGTACCAAGAGGACATGGGGTGAATGGAGAAATGCTTAGGGAACTAATGATCAGCGAGATACACAACCAAGGGCACCACAGTGCAGATCGCAACCTACGGTATGCTACCGAGTATATCTAATGGCTAGAAATGAGGAATGATTTTAGGGATTTCGTTAGGCAATGCGAGCTTTGCCAGACAAACAAGGAACGCAATACTTTGCCGGAAGGCAAAGCACTTACTCTCCCTTTCCCCTCCGAGATATTCTCGACTTATGCTATTGATTTCATGGGACCTTTTACTAGGCTAAAGGAAAAGGACTCGGTATTGGTAATAGTGGATAGAGCAGTGGGATATAGCTGACTAATCCCAACCTCGGTCAACGCTACTGCAGTAACCACCATGGAACTACTCCGGCACTATATTTTTACACCACATGGAGTACCTACCTTGATTGTCAGCGATGCTGACCGACGATTTACTTCCAAGTTTTGGAAGCAGACCCTCAAAACCATGGGGGTTGAACACATCATGGCTGCGCCCGGCCACCACCAAACCAACGGGGAAGCTGAACAGAAAATCAGGGAACATAAAACTGCCCTGAGAAACGTTATCAACAACCACCAGACCAACTGGCTCTCCTCCCTTCCTGAAGTGACAGCATATTCTAACGCTGGACACTCAGATACTATTAACATGTCATCATATAAAGCAGTATATGGACGAGACTACCCTCTACTTGATACCTACCGAACCTACCCCTCTGCAGTTCCTGCCTCTGACGATTACTACAACATATATCAGGAGATCAGAAATGCAGCCTACCAAGCATTAAGGCTGGCAAGACCGAGGTCTGCCAGAGTGTCAGCTAAGAGAAGAAAAGAGGATAAACCAGTGGAGGTTGGAGCAATAGTTAGGGTATTTGGGGATCAATTTGCGACGGAATCTGGCAGGTCCAGGAAACTACAACCATGATGGCGAGGACCCTTTACGGTAATAGAATTCGATGAACATACACAGAACTAGACAGTTAGTATCGACTCGAGAATGTACCGCCGGCAGAAGGGGGTGTTTCACTGTTCAGTCATCAAAGCCTACCACCCTAACGATAACCAACGATTTCCAGGCAGGACCCATGCTAAACCAGCACCTATCCTCATCAACGAAGAGCAGGAATGGGAAGTGGAAACGATTTTGGATCATAGGCAAAGGCATGGACGAGACTAATTCTTGGTCAAATGGATTAGATATCCAGCAAGCGAGAACTCTGGGGAACCTATCGAAGGACTAGAAAACTGGATGGAGATGATGCATGCATGGTGGACTAACAACATGTCAGGAGATGAATTTCCTATTGTTTATTCTGGGTATATTACGGTTTGTTTTTCTCCTATTAAGGATGTTCTGAATATCATGTTATTGAACCTTCGGTTGACAAAGGGTTTTGGGAACCACATTTGGATACTGATTACGATAGTGAAGAATGATGTTTGAGTTTTGGTGTTTTGAAAAAAGGGTTTTATTTTGTTTTCGGGGTGTAACCAGTACAGGTACCTGAGTTACTATGTTTTATGTCTGGTTTCGAGTATCGTGTGATACTCAGTATGTTTTATGTTTGGTTTTAAGTATCATTTGATACTTAGTATGTTTTATGTTTGGTTTCGAGTATCGTTTGATACTCAGTATGTTTTATGTATGGTTTCAAGTATCGTTTGATACTTAGTATGTTTAGGTTTGATACCTAAGGAGTTTCAAGGCTGCCACTTTCAGAGCTTTATTATTATTGTTAGCAAGGCACGGGATTGCCTGACAAGTGTATTTAAGACCTGCTATTCTCCGGACTTAGAGAAGGCAGACTTCGACAGACAGAGTTTTCAATATACTTGGTTGAACAGTTACTTCTTCAGTTCGCTACGAGCATCTTAGTATCCACTTAGGTTTACCAAACTCCTACTATTAGGAACTACCTAGTAGTTGCAATATAGTAAGAAGTTTGTTACAACAACTTAGTCTAAGCCTCCGGTACTTAGTCTCGTTAGATACCGGACTTTGGTATAGAGACTGTATCGTTATTCTATCGATATACGGCACCACCCTGTGGGGCCATTACCTATGCTGGTAAACAGCTTGAGAAGTGGGGCTAAACTTGACCTGTCCAGGGTACAAGTGACTATTTAGCTCTGCAAAGGAGTTTGTTCAGCTTGTAAACATAAAAGAATACATATACCCATGATCATACAATACCAATATTTTGTACCCTTGAGGAGTGGGCTTTGTATATTACATTATGGTATGAGCTGAGCGACTAGAAACCCGAACGATCTCCTCTACACCTCCGGCGATTGAAATCTCAACACCATGAGAAATCATCGTCAACTCTATCCTCTCCCTCTCCCCTCCTTTGATGGCCTCACTGCCTAGGAGGGTGACGACACTCCCTTCTTCCTTCTCTACTATGGCCTCGCCTTGAGAATGCGTTGTCCTAGGGGTGGTTTGAAGGTCCTTCTCATCCTCTCCCCTCGTCCCGCTTTCGCAAGCCTCGCTTAGCGATTGCCCACGGTCAGCTTACTTCTTTCTACATTTACAGTTGGCATTACGCTGTCCGGACCTCAGTGGAAGTACTTCTTTGGTCGTTGGCTTGTTCCTCGCTGGGAAAAGCTTTGGTTAGTAACTTCGTGGTACTCACCTTCGTCTCTCGGTCGGAAAACATTCGGGCATAGCCTATTTGTCGGTTCTTTCTAGCGACTTGTTTGCCCTCCACCCTCTCTTCTAGTTCCGTCATTTCGTCCCCCGGCTCGGTTACAGCCACCCCCATGTCCCGCCGGCGCCCTCCGCTTACACAGTCCGCTATGGTCACTCCCCTTGGCTGGCACCCTCACTGCCTGGTGGCTCCACTCGCCCCCCGCCAATGCCCAAGGTCGCACTCCTCGATTACGGCAGTTAATGGTATTGTACTACCTGCTTGGGCAAACCAAATGCCTTGGAATCAATCAATGTAATTGTTTTCAGTTTCTTTTGTGTTATGATTGCCCCTTTTTTATCTACAGGGTAATGGTTGACTCCTTTCTGGATCGTTAATGTAGCTTGTTCTATGTTTTGTCTGGTTAGGTTTTTTCTTCTCCTAAGTCTATATTTTGTTTGTTTTTCCTTTCGCTTGTACTAGTTAGACTTTACTCTCCTTGTTTGTCGTCCTCGGACAGGTTTGATTTTTAGGGGGTAGGAGGTTACGGCAGGTGGTTTTCCTATTGTTTCCTGCTTGTGGGGTTTGAGGGGTTTTCTTTGTCGCCCACTTCGGTTGGTCAGCTTAGTTTTTATTTCTTCTCTGCGGGATCGTGCGGTTCGGCCCATACCAGAGGGTCTTGGGATGATGGCTTTTTCCACTGGCGCCGGGTTGGATCGTTGTGGTTTTTCTTGGCCATATCTTGAGATGCATGTCTGATTGTACCTCTGTAGTTGTAAACAATACAAAGCTGAGATTAAATAAAAAAAAAGAAAAAACAAAAACAAAAGCTGAGCGACTAGTAATCGGACCATCATTTCTTCAACAACAACATCGCTAGAAGCTAGAAAAGAATGCTAGTAGCCTGCCTACAGCAAATCTACCAAAGGTGACACTCTAAAGTACCACCAAGACTATGGAAGCTATCCTATGGTAAATAGTTCTGAAATATGGAAATATCATTCAAGCTGCTCAAATCAGGTTTGTAATATATATATTCTAATACGATTGAAGAGAAACTCATAATCAAGTCTCCAGTAGTCCTTAATCTAGGCATAAGAAAATACTTTCATATAGATGATAAGGCTGAGGAAGACTTTCATTTCCGAGATTGAGGTTGGTTTCCAGGATCGTGTACCCTGAGAGCTAGCATTTTTGCTTTCTGCATACTAGTTTGCATTCTGGACTAGTAGGTCAATGGCATCATCTTGAAAAAATATTTTGAAATACTCGAGAGGGCTACTATTTTGATCAAATGTAGCTGGATCGCAAGTATGAGAGTACTATGTTGCTATGTGATGGTAGAGTGGTTGAAATTGGGGTGTTGGAGGAAGAATCTTAATCTTGTCGTTCCCCTACTGGTCTTGCTTCCTTCAAAATTATTCTCTTCTTGGGCTTTATATTCTTTCTCTTTACGATCTGCCTTTCCAGCATCCTGGTATTTCTTGAACTAGATGAATTCTGACTTCTCCTCATCACTCTGACAAATATCCTGTTCGTATTCAACCATTATTCTTTCGCTTGTGCCACAACTGCAACTCTCGGCCCTTTTCTCCATGAGTGGGCGATGAGAACTATTCCCACCCAACTGTATTCTACACTATCCTGTTTGGTTTCTAGCTTTACTTCAATTCACTTACTCCTTATCTACTAGCTTTGTCTGATCGTAACAGTATGGCACCACTGAAAAGCGCTGAAATTCAGAATCAAGTAAAGGGATAATATCCATGAAATACATATACTTCAACTCTCCTGTGACCAGTTATCTGTTGCTATAGCTTTTGAAGAATGCACTAAAGTTTAGTTCCACCGAACATTTACTCTTCCTATTCACTAGTTCACTTTCATGATTATTGTGCCTTTGCTAGTCTGTGATGTTTCTGATACTTCAGCTATTAGAGTTTAGCCATTTCTGAAGGCACTTAGGCTATTCACTCCTACTAGTTAAGAAAGTGTAACCAGTTCTGAAAATTATAGATAATACAAGCAGGTTGTATGAAAAGAGTAACAAAAAGATAGTACTGATTTAATAAGGCAGAAAGAAAAGAAGAAAATAAGACATTTCTAGTGCCAAGTCCAACACATACTACTTTGAACCATTGATCAAGTTTGTTGAATATTTTAATAGGTTTTATATATTGGTTTCATTATATTACCATGATGATGTATGCTTATACTTAGTATATACTTTAGTTCTACCTGTCCACTACTTACATTACTACAGCTAGAACATAATTTATAATATTTCATCAATATCTTAGAATAGTATCTAGAGATGTTCATAATTTATTTCCTATCCTTTTTAGGAATTTTGTAGTTATTTATGTATACTTTAAACCTCCGTTTTAGTTATATTATTAAATAATCTCTCCTGATATTCTGCTCAAAAAGCTTTAAATTTTTATATATAATTTAGTATTTCCTAGGCAGAATTTCAGAGTTAAGCAATATTTGTAAATATATTTTGTATATTGTGCCTCAATATTTCTTGCCCTTATCTCGTATTACACTTCTATATAAATAGAATAGATACTGCTCTCCTTATTTAAAGAATTATAAATCAGGACTATTTCCAATCTGTCCTACTACTATATTCCTCATTACTCACCATATTATACAATACATCTTCCACCTACATAGTAACTTATTATCTACCTAGAAAAGATTATACTTTTGAGATATACTTTTTAAACAAGTTATAAATCCAGGCTCTTATTACAATATAGAAAATATCTTTAGACACTTTCTACTGGAAAACTCTCTCTCACCACTTTTTGTTATGGAAATGGAAATCTCTTAGTCATACCTCAGTGCAACCCCTTTTTGCCTCTCTTAAATGGAAACTTCTCCCTCTTCCAGCTCAACTTTCTTTCTTCTTTCAGCCACTCCTAAATCTGTACAATTGTCAATACTACTTCATATAAGCCTATATCAATTAAAAACCCCCTCTCAGGCCAAAACTACAAATAATTTATTCAAGCTTAGCCATTGTGCTAGTTATCTAGAATATATATTCTACTACTCAGATAATATTAATTGTCCACTAATAACCTCTATAGAACATTTTATATGGAAAAAACAGAAATTTTAAGAAATCTACTTTTTACAATGTAAAATAAGCTTAGCTCTCTGGTGTTATATGGTATGAAGAATTATTATCAAAAGTCTTCTCCTTCTTCCACTATTTCAGTTTCTAGTTAGTTGTATTTATTTTCTACCATACTACTTCCAATACTTCTGTTGTATACTACCAATATATCTTGTTTACATAATACAAGTGATATATGATAATAAATGTATTATAACCAGAACAGAAGTAAAAATGTAAGAAACATAATTGTCTTGCTCCGAGTATTGGTTCAATTATCAATTAAGTATGTATTCAATATTAGCAAAAAAACAGGCTGCTCCTTGTGCCTCAAGTGGTAGAGTTTTGCATTTTGTTGAATTGCCTGGATCCTAATTGCAACATTAAAAACCCTTTTAGTTATAGTTAAAAAGACAATATTAATCTTATTTTCTGCAAAATATGAGGTATTTTTATCAATAACTGATACACCTTTTACATACTAAAGTTAAAAACTTTGAGCCAATAATATTCAACTTTAGTATGTAAAAGGTCTTGGAGTTAAAGCTGAAAATAGCTCATATTTTACAGCAATTAAAATTAGTATCTCCTCTTTAAGTGAACGGGCCAGCACTATCAGAATTACACAGAATTACACGTGATTCGCCAAAATATAAACCTCAATGACATGGCTCCACAGGGCTCTTAGGCAGGAAATTAATTTTTTGTTGATAAACTCTTATTGGGTTTCTGTTGTTTGAAATTCCATACTATTATACAAAAATAGGATTACCTTTCTATAACTGTAGTACTTGTCTAAATTCTGGAGAAGGAAGATATATTTCTGCAAATCTTCCTAGATTACTGCAACAATGTCTGATATAATGCTATTATCAAATGAATCAGCTACTAGCTGTAACTCTCTATTAAGTGAGAAATATAAACAGGAAAATGAAGCTGAGAATAGGTATAAATCTGGGAATAATGAAGTACTAGCATCAGCAAAAATTATACTTAGCGCCAGGAGCGCCCTGTGCGTCTGGCGCACCTAGCCCACATAATGTCAATCGCGAATCAGGACGCAACCACTACCGCTCCCTAACTCTAAGCGCACCTGGTGCAACACTTAATCTTCCAGAATGCACCTGGCACAACACTTAATCTTCCTGAAAGCACCTGGTGCAACACTTAATCTTTCAGAACGCACCTGGCGCAACACTACATCTTCAGGAGATAGAGTCAAGGGTACCCCCTTTACCCACTCCTGACCTAGGTCACAGTACTGGCATAGTAAAAAGGTCTCAGGCTCTTTAAGTAGTCTTCTATGATATTTCTAATTCTACTATTCTAGCTAAGTGATCTAAATACTGGTGTCATCTTTCTATAGTTCAGGCACTCCCGGGTGCCTGATTGCATCAGTAATATCATGAATATTCACCGTGTAGGGTTAAGCCTTATACCGGCATGTAGCTGGCGTCGAGCCCAACAATCTCCAGAACACGGAATTGAAATCTGTCAAGAGGTTGTGGAGTAATCTGCCATCGAGTAAAAGTCCTCCAGCTTGACACCTAACACACCCTCCACAGAAGTCAGCGATTTCCTAAGCTTTGATGCCACAGGGACGTATCTTATACAGGCGTGAAGCTGGCGACGAGCCCAACAATCTCCAGAAGACAGAATTGAAATCCGTCGAGTGGTTGTGGAGTAATCTGCTATTGAGTAAAGTTCCTCCAGCTTGACACTTTACACACCCTCCATAGAAGTCAGCAAGTTCCTGAGTATTGAGGCCACAGAAACGTACCTTATACTGGCGTGTAGCTGGCGTCGAGCCCAACACTCTCTGGAAAACAGAATTGAAATCCGTCTAGCGGTTGTGGAGTAATCTGCCATCGAGTAAATTTCTGCCAGTATCATACTTAACACACCCTCCACAGAAGTCAGCAATTTCCTGAGTATTGATGCCACAGGGACGTACCTTATACTGGCGTGTAGCTGGCATCGAGCCCAACATTGTCCAAGGAACAGAATCAAGATCCGTCCAGCGGTTGTTGAGTAATCTGCCATCGAGTAAAATTTCGTCAGGTTTCTAATACCCCCCTCTATAGCAGACAGCGATTTCCTGAGCTTTAATGCCACAGGGACGTACCTTATACTGGAGTGTAGCTGACGTCAAGCCCAACAGCCTCCAACAAACAGAATCAAAATCCGTCAAGCGGTTGTGGAGTAATCAGCCTTCTAAATCTGAAATCGCCAGCCATCTAACTTCATGAATAATAGTCAGGTAGGGATGAATCCTATATGAGTGTGTAGCTGGCATCGAGCCCAGCATAATGCAGCTGTCAGATTCAGGATAGGTATGGTGGTTGGGTAGGAGTCTTCTGTGAAGGCAATAAGGGGACGGGTGTGAGGAGAGCAAAGTGTGGAGTGACATCGCATCGCGTCCAAGCCTAAGTGCCGAGAAACTACAACAAAGTAGCGACTGCCATAGATATCACTCGCTTTCAGACTGGAGTGAGCTGGCATTTTCGCTCTCTGAAAGATCAAGTTCTGAAAATGGAACTGGCGAGTATCTTACAAGTTAGTGGTGCAAAATTAAAATTAAGAGTTGAGTAGCGGCAATCTCACCTAGCGCCCACCCTAACCCAATTATTATTGCCAAGGCTACCCCCTTTCCAGGTATGAGAGATGGGAGCAAAGCGATAGGCTACTCTGGATATTGAGTGAGTGAGTAGTAAATCAGAAGGTGTGATGGTGTTGTGGGCAGTATCCGGAGGCCCAAGATGTAAGGTTGTGTAGCTACTAGCGTTCAGAGGTAAGTGAGGATGGCAACCATGTCTCCTAACGCACCTGGCGCAAGCGAGTATCCTGGCGCAAGCGAGTTTCCTGGCACAAGCGAGTATCGCACTGTACCTCAGGGCGCACCTAGCGTCAGGAGTGCAAACTCTCTATACCTTGTATCCTGACGCAACAGCGGCGCATCTGACAAACGGTAATTGTTTGCTGATGAGAAAGCATAGATGGTATGTATATCCAATTGTGGAGATTGATATCAAACAAGGAATACAGAATTTCATTTATGCTATATCGCATATTACTAACTACTCTAGAGATATAGATGACCAAAGTGTCAATTTCAGAAAATGATCGAGAAGTATGTTAAGCAACACTTCCCAAAAGAATTAGATAAGTATCCAGTTCACCTTTTCAAGACTGACAAGGCTTATTTCTTCAAGAGAGAATACTCTAAGCAGAGTTCTCATCAGCAATGGTTTACTTGGATGAAAACCAATTGTGCATCAGAAATTACAAAGTATAAACTATTGGCAAGCTGCTTGATGGGTACTACTATGCTATTTGCAAAGCCACATGGAACTCGAAACCTGAAGTAGAACAAGTGATCAGTTCATGATATGGAAGATAGTATGCAGAATCCAAGTAAGCGCATGAGATTAAACAATTATGTTGTTTGCTTTGTTAGTCATGTTGTTTCTTTTTCTGCTGGTACTGGATGCTAGGAAAGTATCAAGTGCATGTATTATTAGGAACCATGAAAATTAGATAAGTCTCTCTGTCCTCAGATTCATAAGCATATCGTGCATCCTGCCAATAGATTTTTGTCTAAAGAGACATATGATTATATGGAGAGTTTTCTCATGCAAATTGAAGAACCTTATAGTGAGTCTGTAGCAACAGGATCCTATAAATAATATAAACTAGATGGGACTATGATTACCAGAGTAGAACTGGATAATCAAACTTTACTTCCTTGATTGTTCTCTTTACATATTCTGCATACTAAATAAAATCAGGAGAGTTTAGGACAACCAATATGACTTACCAGTTTTTACCAGTATTGGAAAACAAGTCCTATATTTAAGCAACTACGTATCAGAACCCTAGCTAAGGGCATTTTTGATCACTGTACTATACTCAAAAACAAGCTGAAATCCTATAAGAGAAAGAACAGGATAGGCAGAGAGGGTGAACAAGAGAAGAGACGGATACAAACTCAGATTGAGCTTAATCAAGATCATCAGGAGTATCGTGAGTGTAGAGACTTCTATGAGAGTATCATTATGCAAGCAACCTCCTATTGACAAAATACTACCTGTGATTCATTTGACTTCCACCAGGTAGTTGAGATGCTAAAGTTACCTCAACAGCCTGGCAAATGATACTTCTTTTCCCTATTCAAATTGTATTCTTTTGGAATTGTGAATGAGAATAAGCATTATAATAAGCATTACTATCTGCTGTATACAGAAGTACAGCAGCCAAGAGTGGCCTAATCAGGTAGTATCTCTCTGTCAGTATTGGTTGATTCAACAGGAGTTGACAGATGGTTTTGAACTCTGCTTTTAGGTCAAAGGTCATACCAGAAACTCTGTTGATTGTGGATTTGGAACAATTAAGTTCAATGCTTCTCGAAGAAATATCTGGACGCTAACTCAGTATAGTACTGCTATTGTAAGCTCAACAAAGAATAATACACTTTAACCAATTAATCTATTTGATAAAGTAGCAGATTAGAGTCTCTTCTTTAACTGGGAAGAATCTCTGAGTTTACTCTTTAAACCTGTTAAGGGAATTCAAGACTTTCACAAGTTCCTTTTTCTATCAGAATATCATTGCAGTATACTGGCAAAGAAGCTACCACTAAATAAGTGACAAAGATTTGGTTTTACTAAGCATGCAATAACATTAGAGCAGATTTGTACTATGTCGCCAAAGAAGCTTGAGCCAATTGGTTTGAGGGCTGAGAAGTGGTTCGACATGTGGAATAAGTATAGTTCCTATGCTCCTGAGCATATCCCATCTATATGTTGTTATAGAACAACTCTCAGCTGAAACTATCAAGCAAGCTCCAAGTCAAACAGTTCAGGTAGGAAGAAGCAAGCAATCTGGTAAAGTTAATATATCCAATAGAGCCAGAACTAATACAACTTGGTAAGAAAGAGAAGATAAGAGCAGTAAGAAAGTACAAGAGATTGAGAAAGAGATTTCCACTAATGTACATAAGTGGAGAGGCCATCCACCTGGCTCTAAAAGTAAAATGGCATGGAAAACGATATAATCAGAACTGTTTCTAATATTTTAAGCTCATACCCCTAGAATATCATAGTTAAACTAAATTTTACATGTCTTCAATTAATATTTGAGTTTTTTCTGAATATAAGGTAGTTGTTCAAAATGTGCACTATTATAAAGTAACTTTATCTTCAAACACATTTCATGTGTCACTCTGGTTGCTATGTACTTTTTCACTCTTTGTAACATTACCTTAAAGTTGGATTTTAATTGGTACAGGCTCAAATACAATTGTTGTAAATCTCAGGCCAAAATAACTTTTTTTATTTTATTTTCGCCTATCTCCCAACCTCCAGTAAACTGCCTGTTCCTCTATACAAACATAAACTCTCCCAAATGCTGGCAAACCTGATTCTCCCCACTTTTTCTCTTTTTTCAATTTTATCTTAACTTGCCTTACAACCCCAGGCAAAATACCAGTTCTTCTATAAAAACAAAAGTATCTCAAATTTCAACAAACTTTAACAAGAACCCATCTGAATATTTATCCTACTAGTAACTGCTTGTATTATTTTTTGGCCACATGGGCCAAGCCTTAGTTTCCAGCTGGGGCCTTAGCAGGTGGAACTAAAGCAGGAGTTTGAGCCTTCGTAGATGGATTCAGAGACAGGGTAGTTAGCACAAGCTTCCAGTTATATTAGCAATCTATAATTAATACTTTTGAGGAACCTATCTAATATTCTGTCAACAAGAATTGTAATAACTGACACAGGATAATAATGCTTGTCTCATTTATCTACAAAATAGATAATCACTTATAATATCATATTAATATTAATGAAAGTCAGAATCTATATGCAAAGACCTTTGCTGCAAATAGCAACAGCAGCAGCAGTCAATGCTGAAAGCACCAACTTGACCAGTTGCATTCTGGCCTTCAGGGTTACAAAGTTTATGTTGAGTGCTACCTCATATTTGAAGCTGTAATATTGTTAGAGTCAGCAAGCTGTATACTTGGTTAAGCGAGATAAAGAAAGCTTTTAAGAGAAGTATCAAAGCCACCCTCAACCTTCGAGAGTCATTTCAACTATTTTCAAGGTTAAGAAATAGAAAGATAAAAGAAACTTTCTGCCTAACTAAGAGGAAAAAAGAAAAAAGAAAAAAGAAAAGCGGGAAAAAGTCAATGTTCAAGTCAATCCTTCGCCCTTTTAGTAGGCTCTTTCATTGGCTTGCTGGTTGACTAAGCAGATTGTTTGGCTCTCTGGTTTATGAATCTTAGGCCGCCCAAAGGTCTCAGGCCACCCTGAAGTCTCAAGCTGCTCTGAGGTTTCAAGCTCATGAGCCTTATGGCAAACCTGATACAGAACATAGTAGTGGTAAGTAAGAGGGAGTCGAATGAAGGGAGTAAGGGGAGTCAGGGGGGAAGTGAATATTAACCAATACAAATTTTCCTCCTGTGCGCCTTGTGCCTTCTGCATCAGCAAAAATTATGCTTTGCGCCTGGTGCGCCTGTTGCCTCCGATGCACCGGGCGCTGCCAACACAAATTGACATTCAGGATGGGCCATCCTGGACTCATTTCGTCCGGATGCAGACTCTTCCCTTCCGCCCACGCCAGACGCAAACCTCCCTTATCCGGACGCGCCAGACACCCTAAGACGCCCGTTGCCTTGCGCCCTAAATCTTCCTTTTACCCTTTACATCTCCCCGATCCCGCTCACCCCCGACCTTTCTCCATCCGGCTCCCCACCCTTTTTTTTCTCTTTTGCTGCGGATTCATCCGCAGTCCGCTTCCCTTCCTGACGCCCCAGACGCCCGCTCCCTGGCACCCTACACCTCCCTGATCCCTTTGGATTCCTGCTCACCCCCGGCCTTTCTCCATCCGGCTCCCCTCCCATTTTTTCTCTTTTTGTTGTGGATTCGTCCGCAGTCCGCTCCCCTTCCCTACGCCATCCAGCTTCCTCGATCTTCCCTTTACCCAATCCCGTGACAGCTACTTCTGATCTGCCCGAGACATTCCGATCCTTAGGCCTGATCCGCCCGACGCCTTTAGTATATTTCACATTCCGCCTAGCGCCTTTGGTAGTTTTCACCTTCCACCCGACGCGTTCATCGGCACCGCCAGATCTTCCGCTCTCTGTGAAGTGCCTTCCACCTACCCCTTGATAATATAGCTCTTTGTCCGGAGTCTCCCCATTGTATTACTGGCCACTAATACCTCTCTCCGCCCACGGAAGTGTATATCATGTCTTCCTAGGGTATCTCGAACTTTGTTTTTCAGTCATTCTCCTCTGGGTCGGCCTGATTTATTCATATTCTTTCTCGGGTCAATACGCCCTCACCCTCTACTAGTAATCCCGGACACATTCACATTGTGAATCCAGCGTTTCATTCTTTCTATTATCACTTATAAAACATAGCCTACTGAGCAGGCCAGACCTGGGCCTACTAGTCCGCCTGACCGCGTATGCCCTGACTAGCCGATGGATTATGTATGAATTGGGAGTCTGCCTCTTCCGGATCCATCCCAAATTCAAGCCTTAATGCCTCCGGATTGTCTGAATATCCCGCTGTCCTCTCTACAGGGTTGTTGCACTCCTTAGCAATTCATTCCTCCAACGTCTGCCTGATACACCCGATAATTCTAGTCTGGAATCCCCTACGCTTCTCCCAAGTGTCCAACTGACGTTTAAAAAGCCCTGTTACATTTCCATCCTGTTTAGCCTACAACTAGATTTCTTCAGCGGACTCCGGATGCTGGCGGCTTACCTCGCGAATTAGCACGTGTGAAGTTAACCTCATCGGTAAAGACCCCAGTCTGCCAGCAGCGCAGCGCATGGCATAACATGACCGTAGTCAGACACAGGAACGGGCCATTTATCTTCTCCAGAAACTCCGGATCTATTCTGCCTCTCCTTTTCTTACCGCCATAAAACTGTGTGAATATCAGATCCGGGATCTGAGGTGCGAGGAACCGAAGTTGAAAATCCTGTTTACTCCTTCAGGTTCACTGTAGACTGAAATCATCTGGAAAAACGAAGCAGAAAAAGTTACCTCATAACCATTAGGGCTACAATTAAAGCGATCCTCCTTCAGAAAATATTGCATCCTTCGTGCACAGGCTACCTGGTCCTCGGTGTCAAGTTTGTAGAGCGCTGACACCACCTTCTGTGCGCAATGCAGATACTGAGATCTTCTGGAACTGTGCTTATCCCGTATCTGTCCCACCACAGTCCGCCGGATTCAGTTTTCAGTCCTGCTTACTACATAAGGGTAGAGTATTTCTTGGGGACTTACCTGATTACTCGAGTGTGTGGTAGCATCCGGAAAGTCGAGCAAATCCAATTTACACCGGGCATCGCTCCAGTATCGATTAACCTGGTCTGTCAATCTGATTGGATCCAAGAATGGATCAACAAAAAGTACCCAATCCCACATTAGCTCCTTTGCCTTACTCTGAATTGTGAGCTCAATCCCAACAGCAATATTTCGTCAGCTTCCGGTCAACTGGGAACTCGGGGGCTGTTCATCTCGTACTGCCACTCAGAAGGGGCCTGCCGGTGTTGGGATAATATTGGATCCGACGGGCGAGGGATCTCCAGACGAGCTGCTATCCAGAACTGTAAAACGAGTCCTGCTGACTCGTGGAGCAGGTGTTATCCGTCCAGGCAATCCAATCCCTATGTCCGTAGGCATGGCTGAGAGAGCCAGCGTAGAGGGTTGTGATTCAACAAACTCATACTCAGTCGTTATGGGTCTCTGTGCCCCATAATCCCCCAGGTCATCCTCCTCATCTGATCCAATGAAGTCCTCCATGCTCTCCTCAGTCTAACCATTGTCGTCATATTCTCCATCCTTTGAATCCATACTGTCCTCCGCGGGCCCCTGCCATCCGGGCAGGTGATGACTAGCCTGTCCTACCTGAAGCTGCGTTGAAATTGGCTGCGGGCCCAATGCGGATGTTCTACGTCAGGAAAGCATACATCAGGAAAATGTCGGATGGGCGTCCATGGAGGTCCTGAACGCTCCGGGTCCACCAAGGGGGGTTTTGGTCCCCTTGTTCTTCCTGGTCCACTCTGATCCGCCCTGATCCAAATTTCCCAAAATTTTACCGAAAATGTGGACCATGGTGGACCACGGGGCACCAGGGTGCACCATGGGGACCATAACCCCCCTTGGTGGACCAGGAGGGCCGTATACATTTTGCTGATGTACTGCTAGTCTGTGAGAGCGAGGAGGGCCGATGAGCTAGAGGCTCTTGGGATTTCGTTTTCCAGATACGTTCTTTGCGGACCCCCCTCTGCCTCTGGGCTTGCCGCTGGGCTTGACGTGATATGTCGGCGGTTGGTAGTAGCTGCGGCATTGAGATATTAGTTGTAAGTATAGGTCGAATTCAATATATGGTTATTGTAAGCAAATGTAGATTGTGTTAGGAAATGCAAACCAGCGGGCAATCAAGGTGGTTTGTGGGAGTTACTTATTGTAGCTGACAGCAAAGGCTGGGTCGCGTTCTTAAGGGGCCGGCATGTTCATAACCTGTCACTCGGTTTAAGACGTCTTATATACAGGTATTTTGAATATAAACCGCATTCCTCACCACTGCTGCTAAAGAGAAACGGCAGAGCAGTCTTGGAGGTACCGCTCATAGGGCTAATTAAACCTTTCTATCATCATACGGGGACTAAATCTAATTCAAGTAAATTTGTCAAGCGAACCATACCGGATGGGGCAGGGATACGGGTCCGGGCCTGGAACACTAATCTAGGAGGGTATAGGGTGAAGGTAAGTGCACATTATATTAGAAGCGCGGACATAGAGCGCAGACAAAAAGGGTAATTCCAGACGAAAGACGGCAAAGGAGCAAGGGAAGGGATGAAGCACGACAAGGAATAAAGCATGACAAGTGAGCGAAAGGCCACCAGGACCTTTGGCACCAGGGCAGACAAAAAATGGCCGGCAGGAGCAGGCAGAATGATGAAAGCAAGGAATGAGCACAAAAAAACAATTTAGAATACTGAAAAAATGAAATCAAGATGCCATACCATATAAAAACCCCCTCAACATGACAGCCCACCGAAAGGAAAAGGAAAAGGAAAAAGGAACAGGAAAAAGAAAAAAGGAAAACAGCTAGTGTGTGCTCCGACACTTAGGGTCGGGCCCGGGCCGCCCGGATCACGTCTGCTTTGGCGATTCGGGTCTGCCACTACGCTCATAAGAGTTAGACATATTGTGTCAGTGAGGACCGGGATTGCCGGCTAGATAAGATAGGTTGCCAAGGTGAACAGCTTCCCCACCAGAGTTTTCGTTTTGAACGTAGAAGAACTTGACTTGGATAACCGCATTTGAAACCTACCAGCCAATAATTGATTCCGCCTGAGCCTTAGGCAAGGCAGCCTGACCTCATGAAGCAACCATTAGGAGGTGCTCAGCGGAACGTCTTAAATCACCCACGATGTCCTTGGCTGTATCTCGGGGGGGGCTAGCAGAGGGCATGGGGCTGGCAGTCTCCGCTCCTGAAGCATCCGTCGGGAGCCGCTCAGTGGACCATCCAAACTCTATCACAATGACCTCAGCAGAAACTTGGGAAGTACCTGCAGACAGCGGGGGGCTAACCGGCGAACTAGCATTATGAAGTGGTTCTTGCACTAATGCTACAGCCGGATTACCAGCACCGGATTTCGTGTTCTGGCCTCTCGTTGATGTTTTATTCCTGCGAACTATCTTTCTTGGCGGTTCGCGAGTGTCAGCTGGGGGCTCAGAGTCCTGATTGTCGGTCATAGCCGCCCGATTGCGCTTGCTCGAGGAATCGACCGGTACCCTAACAGGTGCTTTTTTTCTATCAGCCTGGTACCGCACAAGCCCTGGTATTTGTCTGCCGGACCTCAGGACATGACCTTCAGGTAGTGGGACAGAATGACGAATACCTTGAGCAACACGTGGTATCACCTCCGAGTCAGGCTCTTGATCTACAGACGGATTACGGACGAATATTTCAGCAAAATCCGGTGAAGAGTCCTCAGCTCCGTCAAACCCACCTCGGTTTCGCCCGCTATATACTCCCTTCGCCCGAGTAGGGGTTGGTGTCGCTATACAGTGTGGCCACTGCTTTGCTGCAGTGGTTGATTTCGCCAGATGGCGCGGTCCATGCTTTGCTTTAGGGGTTGCTATCGTCACACGGTATGCCCCCCGCCTGGCCGCCATGGCAGAGGATTCTGGCTGGCCATTATTGTCTTCAGCACTGTCAGACTCCAGCGAAGCCTCCTGCTCAGATCTCGGCTCGTCCGCCCCGGCGCCAATGGCAGGGCTATCCCTAATATGCCGGTCCGTATAACCATAAGCCAATGGGGGCGGGGTACTGTGCTCTTGATCATTGGTGCGATGCCTTCAACAAAGCATGTCCATTGGTTCAGATAGCGGACATTGTCACCACCACATGCGGATCTGTGTATCATCATGTAGGACCAGCATTTCAGATAGTGGCAGGGGGTCCTCTGGGGAGTCAAGTAGCAAAAGGCTGCCATATCTGGTGGCGCCAACCAGGTGACGATAGCCGATACCAGGGGCAAAACAGCTATCGAGGGCCGTATGCAAGCTCTGGAGAGTGGGTTCGGTCATCTCCACCCAGACCATGACCGGATGTGTCTTCCATGGGACATGCTCCATCCCGCGGGGGAGTGGGTTGTCTCTGCGATAAGTAGATAGCCGGTCTATCCAGACGCAGATACTACGTGGGCCGGCCAAACCTAGGATGTCATATTAGTCAATTGACATGCAGATTAATAGGGACAACAAAGGACGGAACTTACGATCATTTGCGGCCACGGCAGGAGCAGTGGGGACAGCCGGAGGAACGGCGACACCCAAGCGACTCAACGTTTTTGAATGCTTTCTCGCTATATCCTTAAGCAGAAAATCAATCCATTCAGTGAAACGTAGGCCGGCATTTGAGTTTTACTGCCAGAGGGTTGCTCTACCATTGCTGACCAGGGGTTCGACGGTTTGGGCATATGCTTGGATCGCCGCCCACTGGTCAGGGGTGGCTAGTTTCCAGCCCTGGATGTGATTCTGCTCCATCCTCCTCTTGATAGCGTCCCGCCAAGTTTTGTCCTCTGGACTTGTAGTACTGGGGTCTGGGAAGCGGCAGATGTGTTTGCACCAGGCAATGTCCCCGTCGCCTTCATGGCCCTTCGTTCTAGTACGAGTAAGTCCGCTCTTTGATGCGGGCATGATGGGAGAGAGGGTTTATCGCGGCCTTTGGTGGGTGGATTATTTCTGCAGTGGCGAGTTTTAAAACAAAATTCTGTGTGACAAAGATCAAAGGATAATGATAGACTCTAGATGCTAAACACCTATGAGAAAGTGCGGGAGCGGATTGATATGCCGGGGGTCAGATGAGTCTTTCGCGGGCTAAATACAGGGGCTAGGATTATTCAGGTTAGCCATTTTGTCAAAATAGATAGAGAATGAATAGAGTATATACTACACGGATGAATACAGTTCTTGGTACACTCGAGTGAGAACTGGTGCTAGAGGCCGGCCGGTGGAAAGTGGATGGGAAAAGCGGGTGAGAAGAGTTCAGGTCAGTTTGTGTTTGATGATAAGTGATGGAGAGAGGGAAGGAAGGAAGGAGGAAAGGCATGGTATATATAGGCCGCGGATGGCTTTCATCTGGTAAACACTTGTACCCTGTACAAATAAGGAAGGGTTTAGGACGAACATGAGGTTGCTTCTTGAAGTTTATGTAAGCTTGAAATAGACTTTTGAGCTGCAGAAGAGCCGCAGGGGTCCGCCAAGAGGCCCGAAGACCTAACTTGAAAAGCTTAAACCACAAATACTTAATCCTCCCGACAACCACCGGGACTCTGCTGTGTTTTTTTTTCAAGTTTGAAAGCCATCAGACATCAGCTTTCAAGACGATATTCATCCGCTCCCACAGCCGATTCACTACCGGATACTAGCACCTTGAAACAGAAACAGAACAGAAATGGCAAACACGAGGAGGATGGCCACGAAGTGCCCCTATTGTTGCCAGTGTTATCAGCACACTGTTGCCTATGTAAAACATGTTCGGACGATACATCATGATATTATGCTTTTCCACCGTGAGATCGCGGACTCTGGACCAGGAACCTCATCCGCATGGACATCTTTTATACAGGATGAAGGAGTCAACCAACGCATCACTAGTGACGCAGATGAATTTGCAGAGGGCGGGGGAAATTCTGACTATGAGTCTGACCCAGCAATTTTAGGCTATGATTCAGGGAGCGAAGAGGAGACAGGCACTGATATAGAGCATGATTAGGACTCGGAGGACGGTTCCCGACAGCCGGATAAGTCGATCCCATGTAGTCAGCAAACGATCACGGATGCTGGCAGAACAATTGGCGATGTTGCTGGATATGAGGAGCTTAACCAGGCCATGCTCGATGATCCATGGGCCCTATTTTGTTCTGAGCGCGACTTCAATTTGGCTAGCTGGTTTGTACAGAGCAAGATACCGAAGACGCGGATTAAAGATTACTTTGGGAAAGGCTTGGGTGGTATGGAACGCGGATCATTTCGGTCCGCCTACACATTGGAAAAGCAACTTGAAACTCTGGACCCATTCAGAGAATATTTGTCATCGACTGAGGCAACGCTAGATAGCGGGAAACATTCAACCACTTTCTACTACCGAAATATTGTATCCTGTGTCCGCTACCTCATCCGGCAGGTCGCTTACAGAGGAGATATGGTTTATGCGCCGATATGCGAATATGATTCAAGTGGTGATGGATTATACTCTGCGATGCACACAGCAGATTGGTGGTGGGAAACTCAGGTATGATAAGTCCGCGATCTCGTACCTGTATAGTACTAAGATCTATTAATAGGAAGCACTCCCCGCAGGCTCGACGGTAGTCCCTGTTATCGGATTGTCTGACCAGACTCACCTCACAAACTTCTCTGGAGATAAGAAAGCGTGGCCGGTATATGTAACAATTGGCAATATCCTTTCCCGGACGCGTAACAGCTCAACAAAGATGCCAATCCTACTACTTGCTTTGCTGCCTGTGCCACCAAAACTCAGTCATGAATCAGTCCGCGCCGACGAAATCCAGCGGCAGATGAATGCTGATGCTCTGCAGGCTGTCTTCGATCTCATTCTGGCCCCATTGCAGGAGTTTGCCGAAGACGGCGCCGTGATGGACTGCGCAGATGGAAAAATGCATCTATGTTTTCCAATCTTATTAGCCTGGATTGCCGACCATGTTGAGCATACCACATTGCACGGAATAACCAGTAATTCCTGCCCGCAGTGTGAATTTCCAGTCCCAGAACTTGGTAAGGATTCACAAAACACATACAAGCCATGGGACTATGCCCATTATGCACGAAAGACAAAGGAGCACAAACAAACTCAAGCCACCCATATTGCGGACTATTTTCATCAAATTGGGGTGAAAATGGACCGCAATTTATTCTCCGGACTCTACCAAGTAAACCCCACTATCCTTCAGAAACCCGACCTTTTACACAACATCTATCTCGGACTTTTTAAGCATATGATGAAATGGATAGAAGGATTCCTGAAAAAGCATAAACGGCAGCAGGCATTCGATGATATCTGGAAAGAATTGCCGCCTTATCCCGGTTTCTGTGCATCAAAAAAGGCTTATCGAGAAGTCACGCAGTGGCAAGGCAAGGAAATGCGAAACCATGGCCGCTGTATTTCGGCCATATTGGCGTCCGCATTGCGAAATCCGGATAGTTCTCAACAACTGCCTTTCAAGCAGGCATTACAGTGCGTCTGCTCACTGATTGATTTCACCCTGATGACTCAGTATCACAGTCATACGCCGGAGACGCTCTGTTACATGGAACTGTATCTGCGGACCTTTCAGAAAACAAAGGACATATTTCTCAAGTTCCGTACAACTAAGGCTGTACGCGCACAGGCTGAACGTCAGGATCGGGAATTGAGGGAATGGATTGCCAATGAGCACAGAACTAGGGTCGGCACTGGATCTGCCGCCAAACGGCGTCGGCCACTGGGCGAAGCCCGGATTGAAAGGGCCAATCAATTGGCAGAATTGATACAGCGGGAAAACCACTTCAATTTTATTAAGATGCATTACCTAAATCACTTTGTATAGCATGTGCGACGTTTTGGGTCTGTTCCAATGTATTCCACAGATATTGGCGAACTGGTGCATAAAGAGCAGATCAAGGAAGGGTACCGCAGGTCAAATGAAAATGAAGCGGCACGACAGATCTTGGCACAATATAGCCGGCAACACGCTATTGGAATGAGATTATTGACAATGGACGTATTACGGACGGCGGGCGATACGGTTGGAACTGGCAACGTCAGCGTTTCTAGTCCAGGGATAGGTATAGAGACCTGCCTGCTCCACCGGATTTCACGGCGAGTCCTGAAAGGGCGGACCCTGAATGTCGGCACAGTTTTCGAGCTTTGCCGTGAATTATAGATTCCCTATGACGACTTGGCTGCGGAATTGGTTAACTACATCCGCCAGGCTGTGACTGATGAACGGCAGCTCCCAGTTGACCCCAGCGAACTGAAATTCTGTCCGGCTGAGCTATTCACGCAGCTCGAAATTCCTGTTCCAGACCTTCAAGAAACTAATATCTTCCAGGTTCATCGTGCGCGCTGTACAGGAAAGAAGTCATTCCGAAACTCTGGTGCCAGAAATGATTGGATATGGATACAGGCTGGCAGGCCGGATATGTATGGTGAACTTTGCGGACGGGCCGTGGCACGCTTGGTAGGGCTTTTTAAGATAAGAAATATGCGGACAGCGGTTGCAAGTCGGGTAGCATTTGTTCAAGTAGTTGATCCGGTAAACGGTGGTAGATTTCCTGGGTCTAGTGGGCATATACGAGTCTGCAAGCGGCGCAATGGTCAGAATATGAGGTTAATCAATATAGGAGTCGTGGTTGGGCAGGCACATGTGGTTCCTTATGAGGATGGACAATGGCTAGTAAATCACCGGATTGATCTGCGGACATTTAATGACATTTATTGAAACTTTCTATTTACATATTTAGTCAGAAGATAGAAATAGAAACCTAAAATATTAAAAACAAAGAACTATAGATTCAACGGACAAGCCCGCCTGGATCCAGATAGAGAAAACACTCTCTGGAAGAAGCGGTGGAGGATGGGTTGGTAAACTAAAAATGGTGGGGATCAGCCCACGGACGCAGTCGGACGGAAAAATAAAGGTCCCCGGCATGAAGAATACGAACACAGTGGGGGATCCTGGAGTTGGAATTCAGAGTCCAGGAGCCACGCTGTGTTTGGCTTCTTCATGCCGGGAACTTGGATGAACGTGAAGTGTCGGGAGGCCAGCGGGTAAATCTAGTCAGCGCCCAATGGCAGGATCAGGGACAAAGAATGTGGGGGTGGGCATGCAGGGCAAGGGCCACCGGGCGTGATGGGAAGAATAGGCAGGGGGGAGAGGTATGTAGGTGGGGGGGGTCTGGAGCACAGCCTATGGAGTGTTTGGAGAAAGGAAATTGGCGTTGCAAGGCAGTAGGCGCGATTGGGTAAGAAAACAAGAATCCGGACGTACCAGGCGTCTGGGGCGAGCCGGGCGGAGGTCCTGCATCCGGGCGCAGATACAGTTCGCCGGACGTAAATTGTCTTTTTGCAGATGTGGGTAAATCATGTCATTAAGTTATATATTTAATTGAATCCTGCATGAAATAACCTTAATAATTATAAAAGTCTGTTGGTTATACTTAAAAAAAAGATACTAATCTTGCTGTCTATAAAATATAGGCTATTTTTAGCATTAATTGACTGACTTTTTACATACGAAAGGTTTCAATTTTCCCAACTTCAGTATGTAAAAGGTTGATAAGTTTTCCAGGAATATTTTTAATATTTCCCAGAAATATCTAGATATATTTTCTTTATAAGATAAGCATATGGGTTTTTTAAAATTTAGCTTCTAGCTTTCAAGATTCAATCTGACATAAAACTCATTGAGAGAAGGCACAGGGGGCACAGAGGGGAAACTGTTTTTTTGGTGATGAAGGAAGAGGGAAATGAAAAAGAAAAAACAGAAAGGGAAACGGAAGTGAGAGCGGAGGAAAAAAGGGGGGTGGAGGAAAGAGAGAGAAGGAGTAAGGACGGAAGAGAGAGGAACGGGTGTGGGTTGTGCAGATCCCTATCCCTTCGTTTGATTTGGTTGTTCGAACTAAAAGTCCGCGCCCGTGTTTAGTATGGCACTAGACAACGCCCGATGCTGAAGAAAGATATGATCTACCACATAGGTGGACAGGACTTATTAGTACGGGGAGAAGGAGAATATTTGAGAATTAAATTTGTCCTCAATAGGGTACATCTGTGACGGGGTTCAAGAAGAAGACTTAGGATTCCAATCTCATAGGAAGTATCTGGCCACAGCTCGGCTATGCACGTAGGTAAGAAAATGAAAAACTAGAAAAGAAATATAGGATAGAATCCAAACTCCTAGCACTCATGAAACAAATTAAAGCAAGTCTCTGCACAAAGTGGAACAGAGCAAAAGGAACAAATAAAAGCAGTAAAGTCACTTTTTTTATGTCGGGAACGCCAGGTTTCGCGTGCGGTATTGCCAATTCCTCCTCCCCCTCGGCGTATACAGCGGCAGAAAAAGCAGCGAAATTGCTTTTTCTTTGGATCTCGAATTAATCGATGGGTCCCAGGACAAGTTCGTATATGCGGTAACTCTGTATTCTTCGTAACATATCCTAGAATATTAATTTCATTAGTAACAACCTAACTGGATAGTAGTAGTTAGGGAAACAAACCAGACCGCCTACTAAGGCGATTGTTTCCTGCGGGAGTAACACCAGGGCAGTGCCGGCCATTTGCCTGTATTGTGGGTAAGGAGGTAACAACCTCAGTAAGCTGAGCGGCACGGGTAGGATTTAGTGACAAGTAGCCACTAGCGGCAAGGTTGTGTGCAAGCTGAATACGGAAGTTTCGGTGGTTCTGGAGTGTGCTTGGTTTTCCGGTAGTTGATCGAGGGGAGGAGTGTTTAGCTAATGTCCAGGAGTTGATAACTGTTGTATCAAGTAGCCAGAAAAAGACTGGCATCCAGACACGAGCAACTCTTAACTGTGTGGAATAATAGCTGCGGTATTGGTCTGCAATATCTACCGAATTCATTTTATTATTGTAATCAATAGCCAATTTTGGTGTAGGCATTGAGACTATAAGATGAATATTAAGCTAGATACTTTGGTAAGAATTGAATAGTATAGGTACCTAGTGCCTGATCACCAAAGAAAGCTTCCACATTTTCACGGTTGGCATTAGTGACTCGGGGGCGTCGGCGCTTTTTCAGTGGATAATTTGATAATTCCTTTGTGATCTGATGTACTGTGCTCATAAACTGAACAAGGTTATTATCCTGCCAGAGGCAGACTAACACCTCTCGGCAGACAACTCCAGAAATTGTATTGAGTGGAAAGGTGGGCTTTTTGTTTTTTCCAAACTTAAAAACTGCCGGATACTCAGCTGAGGTGGACCTGGCCGTGCCACATGCACCGATGTTTCCTCCCTTAGAGCAGTCAGGAGGGGGATATTGGTAAAATAGTTGTCCATATAAATGGTAAAGCAGAACTGCTCAGAGGGCAGAGAGGTTGCCAGTTGATAAAGAGCTCTTGATGTAGGACTCAACCGTAGAGGGCCAGAGTACAGATCAGGGTTCAGCTCTGCAAAAGACTCAGTATTACTTGTAAATAAGAATCCATAAGTGTATCCATGATCACAAAGCGCCAGGACCTTATAGCCTCTTGGTATTGGCTTTCCACGAATTTGTGTTGTGTGAGCCGAACGACCGGTAAAGCGTATCATCATTTCATCCACAGCAACATCGCTTGCAGGCAGGAGATAGGACTGGAAGCGGGTGGACAGAGTAGATGCTAGTGGCTGGAACTTTTGGTACCATTGTGACCTTGGAAGAGAGTCATAAGGGGGGGAGATATGAAAGTAGCGTTTTAGTTGCTCGAAGCGGTTCTGAGGCATGTAAAGACCAATGCGGTGGAATGGATAATTGCTGTCATGCCTCCAGTAGTCTGACACCTGAGCTGATGGAAATACCCCCATGTAAATAATAATACCAAAGAAGATTCGCAATTCTGCTGCTGATGTTCTTGCCCATCTGCGATGTCCAACCTCTCCAGCATGCTTGAAACTAGCGTACAAATTGGTGTTCTCCGCCAGTTGTTCGAATACGGCAGTGTCGAAAAAGAGCTCAAAATATGCTAGGGCACCGCTGTTTACATCAAATCCAGTAGGATATCGGGTATGTTGCTCATGCCTGGCAGTATTGTGAACGAAAGGGTCAAATCGTGGTACTGGTGGCAGACACGGAAGTCTTCTCTCTTGGACCCTTCTTCGACATCGGTAACCACTTCCTTGCTCTGCTCCTTCATTCCCAGCATTATCTGCT
>QOVD01000394.1:23700-68065 GCA_003521225.1 Tuber microsphaerosporum | reverse complement strand
CACATGAGTGAAACCCATGACTCGTAATGTGAGTCATGTGCGAACGTTCATAAATCATATGACCATAATCGTAGTCATGTGAAAAACTTCAACCAATAACATTATAACGATAACATCGCAAGTGCGAGTCATGTGAAACAAATCACAAACCTATGACTTGTAACCATGAGTCATGTGAAACCATATTCCTCGCTTAGTCAGTTTGTGACAGTTGGGATGGAAACAATCATCTAAGGGTGGTTTCTAGAAAAATTATTGAGAGATGGTTCTTGCTTCATTCTTTGTATTAACCTAATCTATACCTCTTTTTTATTCCCACTGGGTTTTTTAAGGTATTAGAAGTTTCCCTTTCTTGTCATATCTTTATCCTTTTCTTCTTATGATTTTCTTCTTTGTGCGTAAATTTGTTCTTTTTCTTCTTATAATATTGAAGAAGAGGGGGAGTGTTGAAACATGCTTCTGCGCTACTCTGTTCTTACTTGTATTATTGCTTTGTTCCTACTATTATTCTTTATTGCTACCACCTAACTGCTTTCACTCTTGGATATGCTTTCTTCATATGTTTTACTACCTTTTATGCTATTGTTGTTCACTTCTCCTTCTTTGTCTCGCTCTTGACAGTAGATAGTTTGGGCATCTTGCCCATCCTCTCAAGAATGTCAAGCCTTTATTTGTCTCTCAACTCACTACCAAGTCATTCGTGCAAGCTACATCAATATTCCAACAACAGGGACGGCCGGGGACGGCACGAGTGATATCTTATGATACTATAATGATTGGTTCGGAGGTGTATGATTCCTGCTTCGGCTAGTACCGGAGGTCCAAGCGCTAGGACTGTAGTCCCCCACAGTCCGTCCGGTCCTCACCTTCCCGGGCGTAGTCCATCCTAGCACCCCTAAAAAGACGGACTATGAGCCGTAGTCCATCCCGTCCTACCCCAAAGACGGACGGACTGGACGGTTGGGAACACTGCCTGTCTTCACGGATAGTTTAGTTTTAGAAGATAACAGCAAGGGTACTTTAAGAGTGGGAAACTGTTAAAATTGAGAATAAGGGTCAAACAGCGATAGGCCGTAGAGTGAGAGAATTCGCGTGGAGCTTAGACACTTCATATAATAGGAAATATATGAAATGAAACTTCCATCGCTAGCACTTCGTTCGTTCGTTCGCTAAGCTTCAATACATATTGAAAGGTCGCTACAATGCTTTTCTAGCGATGGGGGCCCACAAAAGGGGCGAGGAAGGTTGAGCAGAAGAGGGTAGATTGGGGGGCAAGGGCACTGTGTATTGTAAATTGTGTTGTTCAAAAATGATAGCGGGAGCAAGAAGCTAGGTGTCCTTGATGCTAACAAGGATAAAGGTTTATCTCACAATCTGGTGGATAGGTGGGCAGCGGACAAAAAGAAAGGAGCGAAGAGTAAACGAGTCACCATAATCTGTTCTCCATTGATCTCTGCAATGCGCCCACTGCCACGTATCCAGGGTACATCTATATTTAACTGGTGTGTGTACCTATAAAAATTCCATCTACCCAGCCAGAATAAAACACGTTGCTGCTAAGTTATGTAATAATACGAGTACATGTGAAATTAATTATGGACAGACTTAGAATAACTTAACCTAATGGGCATGAGGAACAAAGGACGAACCAAATGGGTGTATAGATAGAGAGAAGGTATTGAAGGGCACTAATGAGCTACGGATGTATACAAAATTGGTCGAACAAAATCCAAATAATAAAACAAAGTACGGAGGTGGATAAGGTGGTTGAAGGGAGCATGAGATAACGAGAAATTTCAGGTAATGATCTAATCCGGGGCTTGGCATGTGGGGTAGCTTGTCAGCCTGCCTGGAGCAGGCTTAGGATTTTGTTTGACCAGGTTTCTCAATGGGAGTTCCGATAGGCCGGGGAGCTGGGGGAGAGGAGTGCAGTTGGTGGCTGGCTTGCTGCTTATCTAGGAAGGAAATTCGCTTAGTTCGTAGCAACTCTGTAATTCTCTTACAACCGTTCCTCGCAGCCTGCCAGAGCCATGTTTTGAAATCTTGGTGGGTTGCGTCAGGATTGACGTCGTTCCGTTCTGGCAGTCTCCTCCCAGCTTCCTCATACTCACTTCCGGCAGCGCGCCACAGCGGTGTCTGGCTATACTTGTCAGCTGTGTCGGGAGTGACCTCGCTCCATCCCAGCAGCACCCTCACGACTCCCTCATGCCCATGGCGGCAGCCCATGAGAGCGGTGTTCGGCCAGATTGGGAAGCCGTGTTGGGATCGACGTCATTCCGTCTCCGCAGTATCGCCACGAGCCCCTCATGCCCATTCTGCGCAGTGTTCCCAACCGTCCCGTCCGGACGCCAGGGCCCTGGCGTCCTATAGTCCCGTCCGTCCCGGGCAGGGTGGGTAAGGACGGCTGGGCACGGCGTCCGTCTTTTGTAAACATCGTAGTCCTGTAGGTTGACAGCCGGGCCCTGCAGTCTTTTTGGAAATGGTAACTTTCGGTAGGTACCTACCGTCCTGAGTAAGGACGGGTGTCTCTTGTAGGCCCTGGCTGCTCCCCGTATACCCCCATCACTACCGTCTCGACCCTGTCGTCACCCATATCACCTAACCCATTGCCTATAGGCTGCATGGTCGCTCCACACCTCTGCCTGGGTGAATAAATATAGACCTGAGAGACGAAGATTAACTATTTTGAGAAATCCTAGCGATAAAGCAGAGTCCGCCTCCCTTGGTCTCATTCACTCAGATCTTGTACTCTCTAAACCTTCTACCTTACCTTTCAGCGAAATTTGATACATGATAGTAGAGCCTGAGCTTCTCTACATTAGAGTAAAAATGTTTCACTTCTTAATAACACTGACCTAATGCTCATGAAATTCGAAAATGAAACATAAACTAAGACACCTATAGGGCCCGGCCGTCCGTCCCGGGCATAGGTCAGGACGGACTGCAACTAGGCGTCCGTCCCGGGCAAAGGTCTCAAACTCGGCGTCCGTCCCGTCCTAGGCGAAAGACGGACGGACTGGACGCTTGGGAACACTGATTCTGCGCGGCCAGCGAGAGCGGTGTTTGACCGTATTTGTCAGCTCGGTTAGGATTGACGCCATTCTGTTCGAGCAGTAAATCACCACCCCTTCATGCCCATTCTACGCAGCCAGCGAGAGCGGTGTTCGACCGTCTTTGTCAGTTTTGTCGGGATTAACGCCAAGAGAGGGGTATGTAAAGCAGGTAGAGGGTGAAGAGTCGGGCTTTATCATTGGGTGTCAAAACCTGCGGGTATTTTTGGAAGTGGATTCAGATGGCCCGAGCAACCCGGGGGAGAAGAGCTCTGTTAATTGCGAGCTTGCTGCGGACCTGAGGGCGATATCTGCCCGGTCCCGCAGCAACCTTGCAGTTCTCTCATGCCCATTCCGCGCAGCCCAAGAGAGCGGCATCTGGTCATATTTGTCAGCTGTGTCGGTATTAACGCCGTTCTGTCCCAGTCGTATCCTCACGATCTCTTCATATCCATTCCGTGTAGCCCAGGAGAGCAGTATCGGCCCATACCCGTCAGCTGTGTTAAGATTGACGTCGTTCCGTTCAGCGTTCGCAGCCGGCCAGGCCAGGCCAAAGTGAGACAGGCCTGGGCTTTGTAAGCCAGGCTTTAGGGAAGTCTGCCGGCTTCATAGGTGTCTAGCGGTGCCGGTATGCTTTCAGCATATTCCATATGACAAGTCAATATTTTGTCAATGGGTGGCTGACATCTACAGATATTTGAAGATGCTCGCAGATATCAGCTAGCTATTACCGCCTGGGCCGCACCTTCCCAACTGAACCAACTTATGATAGGTTTATACTATTATCATAAACAGCGATCGAGTAGGTTCTTGTTTTCTCTTATCACTCGATTTATTGCTAATAGATATAAACTCGTCTATTTTACACGAAGAAAAGAAATTGGTATCGTGATTAATACAAGGATAGGAGGATGATCTGAGGGTTACACACAGCCTCTCTCCTACCAGATGTTATTTATGAGCGCGATCATGAGAGCAAGGGTGAATGGAAAGAAATTTTCCTCCTCTGTTGCGCGTTGGTGATTCTAATCTTTTGTGGTCATAACTCTTGGCGTTTCGTCTACTTATCTTAATCACATATTATCACTCGAAAGCGTGCAGATATCTGCAGTCCGGCCAGCCCAGTCAGATAGGTCCTGAAAGCCGGCCCCAGAAAGAGCACAGGGTGGCCGCCCTAGACCCTAAGCCTGACCGGACTGGCCGCTTGCAAACGCAGCCTTCCATTCATGAAACATATTTAGTGAGCTAATACTAGGATGAGGTCTATAAGCTCAAACTAACAATCACCAGTGCACCGATTGCAACGTTTTGTTCAACTCTATTTCTGGCGTAGTGCTTCAGCACATCCAGTCCACACAGTACAAAGTTAGCCTCTCCCCATTCACTGTGGGAAAGAAACCACCGCCTAGTCACTGGGAAGGAATATCTCTTTTACGCCGCTTAAACCAAACCGTTACCTAACCGCACAGTTACTCTTGAAACCCTTACTAACAATTCTGAAATTTTTCGAAATATTCAACCCTCGCTAAAACAAACACTTGCGTAATTTAGTTGCGAGGGTCAACTCGTTCAGATTTTAAGTGAGATCTTAGTCCGAAAAAAAGCCTAATCGAATCAAGTGTTATATGTCTTATAATATTATTATGAACACCATTTTATTCATTAGAACGTACTCTCTATTCTTTCTAGCGCTCTAAACCTCTATCTGCCCCGCAGATAGATCTTAGGGCATTTACCGCCCTCTACCCTCACTAGCAACAAAAGTGGTTCGCCGAGCATTTTTCAATGTTCGACTACATCCACTCGTTCTCACCGGGGGGTTCGAACTCGCGTTGGTTGTCGATGCGGGCTATTGCGTACCAGTTCCTTAGCCGTTAGACCATCGGAACTGGTCGATAATAACCCCTCCCCTTCGAATTTTAAGCGTGATGTCCCCTAGACAAGAAATTTAAAATAGAATTCGAATAACAATATCAAGCGTTGCAACTCTTATATTACTATTTCATGATCCCAGCGTCAAATTCCGTTTACTTTTCTTCCTCTCTGCTAATTTATTTTAGCCCTTCCCTAATCCTTCCAACATATTGCTGGCGTACAAACCGCCAATGAAGTCTGACAGCCGTTACGATACTTAAGACCTATGGTCGGTTGCTACTAGCCGCTCACCTTTACTTCAGGTGAGGACCGCGGTCTTCAGCTCCGTGTCTTTGACAAGGCACGCCCGTATAAGACTAGCGCTACTACCGGAAGTGCTTGAATACAAGAGAAGTGAGCTATGTCGTTGAAATCCCCATCCAGGATAGGATCAGAGAAATCCCCCCAAATTCAGCCCTCAGTTAAGATAAAAAAACAATTACCATAAAGAATACGCAGGGCCTTGCTACGAGAGGTAATTCCAACGTCCTTGCAGATTTCTCTTGTGCTCGAGCATTTACTGAACTCGAGTATTGTGCACGTATAGGTAATAGGTACCAGAAGGAGCTCCATCTAGAAAGAATAATAGTGATATTAGTGTTGAAACCTATGAGCAGAGCCGTTGATTCATGTACTGTTTCGCTACTACCCTGCATTAGTTCTTGTTTTGTCCTGTTTCACCAACAGCCTTAAAGAAACTCTTGTTACGGACTAAGAGAAGCTTGTGTCATGTGGAGGAAAAGTTTGCTAGTCGTTTTCTTCTCTCACAGTTCGCATGGGATAAAAGCAGTATCTTTTCCTATTGTCTTACTCGATCATCAGTCTTTTTTACTCGTTCAAGTCTTCACTCTTTTATCTTCTCTATAGTCAATCGAAATCACATTCATTTCCTCATAGCAAATAAAAAATCGGGGTAGTTTACCGTACCAGCAGCCAAAGCACAGAGACCAATCCATCCGTCCGGTATTTTGCCACAAACAGGAAACAGAGATATTACAGTAATACTGCTATAGTACGAACGTAATAACCTTAATCCCACCCCCCAACACCACTAATAGGAGAAACCATTCTAGAACTTCGAATCTCCTCCCTCCCGTTGTACTACAGGTACCTACCTCAACCCTACTCTAACCGCATCAGCGGAAGAGAGAGAAAAATGAAAGACTCCCCCCAGACAGCCAGGGAGACAGTGAGCATCTGAACAATACTAGTTCTATGCAACCACCCTCTGTATCACTCCACTTTTTGAACTCATCAGTTTCTAGCGCCAAGCTTCCTACGCCGTCGTGTCGGCTGGTTCCCACGCCCTGGTGCCGTTGTTGTGGTTCAAGCGGTGATTTGCAGAACCTGGCGCCCCTCAACGTCTATTTCTGTAATGAAATTGACAATATTAAACAAGTTGATATTACCGGTGACCTGGTAGTGCCCCGACGACATCTGTGTTATAGTCAATTATCTGAGTTTTTTTTTTTAGAAGTCAAGTAGAGAAGGATCGTGTGTAATGAACGAATGAGAATCTAATTTTTCTGGGAGTTAGATGGAATCAGGGGACCTGAAGTGAGAGAGCAGCGATAAGGCTCTGGCGTTGCACAGGTAGCGCTGTTCCAATGGTTACACCGGCAGTTCCAAGAGCGCCCTCAGCTGACCCCCCCAGCAGATTTCACTTGTGCGAGCAGATCAGCCTTGGATCCGAGAGCGAAAAATGGTTTACTGGCATCATATGCCTAGGTGAAAAATCTCGTGCATGTTCCCCCGCCACGCCCAGCACCTATATGCCATAATGCCCGAGAGTAACCCACGGTACCAGTTTATGATCTGCCACAGCAACCCATCCGCTACCACGCTCTTCGCACAATCAAATATTACCTATGCAAGAAAACACTCTCATTGGAATATGTCCGTATCTCAACACTGCTGTTGTACGGTATCTGGGATTTTGTGTGCACCACTAGTGTATCCATCAGCTTTGTGTTTGTTTAATGCAAAAGTTATCGTTGGTGGCCACTTCCACACCAAAAATGATGCTTCTCAGAGTGCTAGAACTCGACCACCCGCAGGGTAAGTAAACCAATTCTTGGCAAAATAGTGGTTCTGGGTATTCCAATTGTGGTGTTTCAGTTTTGGGGCATAAGGTGCAATATGAACTGTAGCTGTACCAAAATTGGCGACTTTCAAAACATGTATCTCTTTCTATAGAAGCCCATACAAATTCTTGGCGTTTAGTTCCAGCTTGAGGATGGAGCTGGCCGATTGATGAGTACTGTCTGCAGGCCGAAGGAATTTGTTATAGAAACGTGAATTTCGGATTCACTGGATCTTTAGCCATCTATTGATATTTTCTTTGTGTTAATTAATTAAGAGGTGGGTGTGCAAATGAGTATTTCAGGGACTCCGGATTTCAGTTGTTTTGGTGTGTTTTCACCAACAATGACTTTTGTCTAAGAACTATACTACCGGTATGATATGCTCGAATATGGACGTTGAGGTTAACGTGCGGAAAGCTACTGCAAGTTAAGCACCACAACAAATAAGGGGACGTTTTCCGATGAGACTTAATGTCTCAGGATGCTCGATCGAACAGGTGAACAGGAACTTTAGCTCTCCAACATTACTCCCATTTTCACAGGCCCTGAAACGTACGAATATCAAGGACCCCCATCCGCCCGTATGACTTGACACCTGAGCCCCATCACAACCTAGCACTCGCCTCCCAAACATCCACTCCAACCCCCACGATCACTACCTTCCCACCACCAACCATCTCCGCGGCAGAGATATCTGCAACAGCACTCTCCTGCTGTTCTCGCATCTCAACCGTGATACCCTCTCCTCCCTCATTCACCTTCCACAGCTTAACCTTCTGGTCCACCCCCGCAGTGAGTACGTGCCCACCAACACACAGTACAGCAGTAACGGCGCTGGCATGCGCTCTCGGCACAATCCATGATTGCGCAACATTATCTTTGGTATTGACGCGAGTAATACCGAATGCGCAATCATCCCCGCCCGTGTAAATGCATACGCCGTTCGTTCCGGCGGCTACGTTCAGAGCTTTGATTGAGCTTTGGTGAACGCGTTTTTCTACTGACTTTCGTGGGAGCGGGAGCGGGTGTGGGAGGGATGCGAGAGAGTATGGATCCGAAAGTGGATAGATACTCAGATAACCGTCTGTTCCGGCAACTAGGATCCCATCGTTGCTGGGGAGGAACTTAATGTGTAGGATGCAGCAGGTCTTGTATGTGCCTTTCATCACTAGGTTGAAGGTTCCTGTGGATGGGGAGAAGTAATAGAGGCGGATGGTAGAATCTGAGTAGCCGATCGCAAGCAGCACCCCGTCTTCCCCTCCCTCTTCTCCTCCGACAGGTAATAAGTCGAACCCTTCAACTCGAAGATCACTCCAACCTTCGCATGCCCCTCTGAGGACAATCTCGTTGGCAGAGCGGACTCTCCAGGCAAGCAGTTCCCCTGCGCCGCCGGCGGAAAATAAGTACTGTCCGCTGGGAGTGAACTGTAGTGCGTGGATGCCGGTAGTGTGCGTGCCGACAACCGCACCTAGGCATAGTTCTCCAGAGGTAGGTGAAAGTGTTGATAGGTAGAGGAGTGTGTCTTCTGCCCCGGTGGCAATGAGATCACCGTGTGTCGCTATGGACTTGACCTCTCGGCCATGAAGGCCTGATTGAAGAAGTTTGCGGTGTGGGTATGTGCGCGCGATATGGGCCTTTCAGTCATAGTTAGTGGTGTTAGCGTCCCAGCATCGGTTGGGGAGGGGGAGTGTACCTTCCCGGCCTTTGTCCAGACAAAGTATCCGTTCAGTCTATATGTCCAAGACCTATGCGCTCCACCGCATTCCACTGAGTGCACTTCGTGCTGGGAGGCCTGGTTTATTACCATAAAGTGTTTGCCGCGGAAGCCCCAGAGGGTCAGATTGTCCAGTTGCCCAGCACCCTCGATTACGAGAGAGGGTTTTAGGCTGTGGGTTTTTGTGAGGCAGATGTTCGGCGGTGAGGATATGGATAGGTGGGCGTATTCGCCATTACGGGAGGTGGTTAAAATCCCGGATTTCAGCAGGAGAATAGAGGTTATAGCGTCTGTTGGGTGAACGAGAGTGTGGGAAAGTGCCCACAGAGGGCGAACTGTAGAAGATAAATCGTAGATCCCCAATACCCCTGCTCGGGAGCCGAGAAGCAGGTGGTTTGTCTCTTGATTGACCGCCAGACTAGTTATCAGAAATTTTGTTTCTCCTGCTCGGGCGGGTGAATGTAGTGGTAAAGTTTCTCTGTCGATCAGGACTGGTGGCGACTTGGAGCGATCCATTTTAAAAGAATGTAAGGAAAAGATTGTTGGCGACAGGGCTGTGGTCAGGATGTAGTACTTTTGTTCATCTACGTTACTTCAATGGGGCCCACGATTAATTGAATTAGATACAGAATCAAGAAAATTAAGAACTTGTGCAGGTTAGACACACCTCCTGTACCAACACTTCCGAGGAATACTCCGGCGACCTTGCCACTTTCACCAGCCATTGACTGCCACCACCATTCTCGCTTTGATACTGTGTCCAAAACTCCGACCTGGCCATTGTGGTCCCCCAGAGCTATCAAACCCGAGTCTTCCCAGGATGCCAAAATGCTCCAACCCTTCAGTTCTGCCCACTGACCAACTAGGTTCCATCTCTTCTGACTGAGTGTGTAGGTTAAAACTCTGCCTAGAGTAGTTGTTGCTGCAAAACGGTCATTGTCAAGAGCTGCGTATTCTTTAAACGCATCATGTGCCTTTTTGTCCTTGAGGTTAGGCTCGCCAGGCTCCTCCTTAGAATCCCCAATCTGTGTTAATACAGAATCCATCTCCCATGCCTCCTCTCGGTTCTCTTGGTCGTCTCGATAGTGTACCAGCCCAATCCTCCCATCCGCACCACCAGTAGCTAATAGCCCTCTTTCGAAATCTAGAGCGTAGCTCCAAATATGTTTACCAGAGTGCAATCGGTAGGTAGCTGTATTTTTTAATTCTACATTTTTGGTGTTTTTTTGGTCCAGGCTAAACATCCAAAACCTCGAAGTCAAGTCTTCCGAGATCGAAAGTAATTCGATTAAGTTCTCCTTAGTTACCGGGAGAAACCGAACACCCCAAATACGCGCTCCGTGGCCCCAACCTACGGAAATGCATCCACCTCCTCGCGTTAATTCATGTCCGAATCCTGTCCTTTTTATCTCTGAGCCATCTGACGTAGGGGGCGAGGAGTCGAATTGGGATATATCCCATATTCTAATAGTTCTATCGTCACTGCAAGAAGCTAGGTAATACTTGTCACCGTGGCATTTAGGTGAGATATTGATACCAAAGATAGAGCCTTCATGACCAAGAAGTCTGTAATGGGTCTTGGGATTTTTCAGGTCGTGAATGCCAGATGGTGGAAACGGGGTTATTGCGGCCGACCACAGTAAAATCTCGCCGAAAACAGTGCCAGCTGCAACTAGAATCCGGCCCCGGGGATTGAGGGCATCAGCTGCAAAGTAGAGAAGATGGGCCGAATATAGCATACAGCGCTCTCCAGACGCTAGCTCGCACCAACTTGTCGAAGTGCAATCGTATTTAAGTAATGCATTGTGCGCAGTGATGACAACCACTTCTTCGTCCGAGGCTGAAGTTGTAGAAGGAACGAACACAGCATAGAAAACCCAGTCCGGTACGCGGATTTCTCTGAAGACACATTCCTCTTGAGGTAAGGAAGTTACTGTAGTAATGCAAATACTCCTTCCTCCCCAAAATAAGACATTTTGTTGGTGAAATGACGAGAGCGTGATTCCATGAATTCGTTCTCTGGAAAATATTCGACGTTTAAGGATGGATTTGGGGGCAGCTATATCTAAGACTTTGACGAATGGCCCCTCACCTACAAGTATTTTTGATTCGGGGACTGCGTTTTGAATGTCTTGAACAGTCTGGAAAGCGAGGGCAGTCACAGGTGACAGGTTAGAGATGTGCTTAAGCAGTTAGCAGCCATTTTTCAACGAAGGTTTATTGGGAGAGGTCTGTAGATACCCTTAAAAAAGGGGGAGATGACATTGGTGGAATGAGGTGGAGAGCGCTTACAACACACCAGCACCTTACTATGGGAGAGAATGAGGGGGAAATAATTACAAGCGCAGGCAGTTTTTTGGTGGGGCACTGGAAGCACTAGAGCTCACTGTGCAGAGAAATTCTATAGAACATCGTACTTTAGAGTACGGTACAGCAACTTGTTGCTGGTCCCTCCCCCTCGCTAAGCGTGCCTGTTGAGCCCCAACGCGTCGCACTAACCCTTCGTGAGGCGCGCATGCGACTCTGGCATTCCCTCGGAGTCGCACTCGGCTTTCACTGCCTGCATTGGATCTCGAGAGATATCGTCCTCCCCCGTACGTTTCCTCTCCACGAATATCTTGACAATCTTTTTGATTCTGCGTCACCAATGTAAGCGTTCCCCCTATCCTGGAATACGCACCGAATTGCACTTTCCCCAGCATTTTCCGTCACACCACTTAGAATATCTTTTTCAACTGCAATAAATATGAGCTCTTTCCAAAGGGGGTCCTGGTCTACACAGGATCCTCAAGCTTCCCGCTGGTCATCCTCCCGACTTCAGCCCGCTATTTTGCTGGGGCATAAGGAGGAAGAGCGGCATTCATCTACCTTGTCGTCCCGTGGAGTCCCAAACACTCGTTATGGAGCCTTTACTAAAATTTCTGACATTTCCAGAGAACAGACGCAAAATCCCTTAGGCATTCTAGGAAATTCCAATACCACCCTGCCTATACGTCCAATGGCTACCAACATTGAACAGTGGAACACTCTTCGCAAAAAGCTCGACCAAGAGCTCGATGCTAGATCTGCCCCCTGCAAATTGCTTCTTCAAAAACATTTATTGCAAATGAAGAAGACGCATGCTTACATTGTGAGGGGCAGTCTAACTGCGGCTAGATTAGATATCAACGCCCGAGGGTATTACGACGGCACCCCAGGAAGTGGCACCCCCGGAATCTCCTACGACGAGGTGTCTCCATTTACAGATATGGGTAATATAGACATTACAGCTACTGAGGCAAAGGAACGGAAGATCGATGTGGGGAGGCTTTATATCCGACATCACAGCAAGCCTCACGCATTATCTGAGCACAGACTAGTGTTGCCAGCAAAAGTAGCAGAAACACCAAAAGATTTGGAAAAGGTTCCAAAATACCACTCCTATACTACTCTCAGGAATAATATACTTTCAGACGATGACGAAATCATGAGATACTATCCGTACCTTGGAGATGAGGCTGGTGACGACGAGATCAATCAGCTTAGTGCCGAAGAGACCTTTATTGACAGAACTAGAGCAACTGCAGAAGAAGGGAAAAAGGATGAATGTATGACTACCCCGGATAGATCGATAGCTCCCCACTAATTCCCTCATAGGCGCCGTAATGTATACAACTTTCATACATGACTTTTTACAAGATTTAGACCTCAGCTTTGATGCAATTATTGGATACCTTGTTGGTGATATAACAGGGATCAATCATGGTATCAGCAAGCGTAGTGAAGCCCTCCGCACCACAGCTTTACCCAAAGATTTTGACCGTGAGGATGTGAAAATAAAAACCTTGCGAGAGCGACTAGGGACAGTCACCATGGAGGAATTGGAAAAGGCTGAGTCTGTCTGTAGAGTATTCAAACAGCAGACAAAGATCTCCATGTGGGACGTTGTTAAGCGGGTCGCACCAGCGATCAGGGACTGCCTTTCTTCGGCAAAAGTGTCAAATGGTGCTGGTGGAGCTTTTGCAAAAGACACAGATGATGGGAGCAAAGAAAAAGAAATTGCGGCCCAGACCGGAGGAAATCCGATTCCATACAGTCTTGAGAGTTATGCAACATTGAATTGCCTTCTTTGCTACATGCATGAGTGCCGATTTCATCGTAAGTCAATTTCCACAAACCATAAAGCCCTTATTCCTCCTCAATCACCTCTATATTGACTATGCATTTTTATTCAAAATAGTTAGCAAAGATCATGACCGGTTAGCGATGTCTGGTGGGGACGATGATGATGATGTTGATGTAACTAAACCAACCAAAAGGGGAGACGTCATTCCATTGAAAGTAGCCACCAGCGTCCCCGGATGGGCAAGTATGAGTAAGGGAGCAACGGTCGACCCATGGGGCGGCAGAGATGAGGAGTGCTCAATCGGTTGCTTTATAAAGGTAAATTTGGCGTTTCTTTAAAACTTCTAAAGTTAACATGGTTTCCCAGGACAAAGATAAAATGAAAGACTTTTCAAGTCCTTGGTCGACCGCGCAAATTGCACTACTAAGGTCTTCAGCGGCGGTGCTTAAGAACAATCCACGCTGTGCCTGTCTATTAGCATCGATAATAAACAAGCCATGTTCAGAAGTAAGATTACCCCCTTCTTGTCAGACACTCGCGAAACCAATGTTTAGTGGTACAGATCTATAGCCAGCTACTGGTAGAGAAGCTACTCCCAGATTCGGATGATGCTGCAGGAGCATCAACCGAGACTATGCTGGATCCGGAGCCTAAGCAGGGCACCAAGAGGAAGAAGTTTCCGGTATCAGCTTTGCCAGGCTATCCCCCAGATTGCGATCACACCCATACCCACGAACGACGAACTACCTTCCAGGCGTGCCGGCATCTTGGCCAATGCACAAATACTTGCCCCTGCGTGAAATCGCGTGTAACGTGCGAGAAGTCTTGTATCTGCTCACCATCTTGCCCCCGTCGTTGGCGAGGCTGTACTTGTAAACGGGAGGGCAAGGCATGTACTCTGGAGAACAAATGCATATGTGCCAAAGCCAATAGAGAGTGTGATGTGGATCTTTGCCACACTTGTGGCGCAGTAGAGGCCCTTGACCCGAAGAATAGATACAATGACGCTTTTTCAAACAATTGTTGTCAAAATGTAGCGTTGCAGAGAGATATGCCAAAACGGACCCTCCTGGGCAGGAGTGCGGTTGCTGGGTTCGGGTTATTTGTTGGGGAGGATGTGAAAGGGGGCGTTTTCTTGGGAGAGTATAAAGGAGAAGTTATAACGACCGAGGAGGCGGACAGAAGGGGCAAGCTCTATGACAGGAGAGGTGTCAGCTTCTTATTCAATCTTAACAGTAGTATGTTAGCCCACCCCCCCTCAGTTATGATTAAAAACTAACGAGAACGAATCTCAGACCAAGTGATTGATGCTACTAGGGCTGGAAATAAGTTCCGTTATGTCAACCATTCTGCAAAGAAACCAAACTGCTATGCGAGGGTATTTATGGCAAATTGCACGCATAGAATTGGCATGTTTGCTAGAAGGGATCTTGTAGCTGGAGAGGAATTGTTTTTCGATTATGGGTGAGGACATCCTACCCCGCTACAGCATCTCTTTTCTTCTGAGCCCGGGTGTCGAATTGTCTGAGTGCTGAATCTCTGGGCTAACGTTGCGCCTGCTGAAACTCCATAGCTACAACAACAAGCAAGTAAAATTTGTTCACAAAGAGCCACCAGAAATCCCTGGCCTAAATACTACCAGCAGTGACAAACCGAGCAGGCCCAAAAAGGTAAACCGAGTGCCGAGACCAGTGAGCCATAAATTCGACTACCTCAAGGGCGGAAAAGGGACTACAGAGCGCTCAAGAATGATAAGAACAAACAGCGCGCCGATCGCCCCGACGGCCGGCCCAGCAGACCCTAGACCGCCCGCTCCCTCTCTAACATATACCGCCCCGGACGGACTTCCCGAGAACCGTCCAACTAACGTTAGAGCGCTTACCACCCTTGTGGCACCCACCCGGCCACCACCAAAGGGGGGCCAAAAGCCGCAGGCGAAAAAGAGCGCCACGCACGTTGAAGATATAAATGAAAATGCGGTAGCAAGTCGGAGATCAGGCTCAGCTAAAAGCCCTATACTTCTAAACTCTAGCGGTGGGGAGCAAAGTAGTGACGAAGAGGAGAGCTCGTCCGATGGTCAGGACGACTCTTTGTCTGATGTGGAGGAGAGCGGCGACGACGATGAGCCACGCCCGAGGCGAGACAGAAACCGCCGAGCAAATCCGAAGAAGAGGAGACGGCGTTGATGTTAGAGACGATATGGTTTTAGGTGCTGTGATGACGGATCCTACGACACTGGCGTGATCGCTTTTCTACTTTTCGAGCATTGGAAGCACTGCAAATTGAGAGTTGGTCTTTATTTTGCAATCTTCGGAGCTAATTACTGTCCATAAATATCACGATGTTCCCACTTTTCTAGTCTTATCCATGATAAATACGTTTCATCTCAGTCGTCGGGTAACCTACTTAGCTAAGAGTATATCCCATTGACCGAGCAGTCCGTTTTCTTAGCGAACCCTAGTAGCAAAGTATACCCCTACCTACCTCGGTGACCCAAGCACAGCGCTCGGGAGTCGAATTACAGTTGCAAATCTTTTAGTATGAGAAGGCAACACCAAAATAAAACATGCTGCAACCCGACCATCATGCTGCAACCCGGCCATGCTAGCATCCTACCTTAAAGGTATGGTATGCATTGTCATACTCAAACCGATCACCGGGTCTATTTTCTGATAAGATAGTCCATAATCTTCTCTCAAGTAAATTTACAGTCATGCAAGGAATCACCCTTAGTAAGTACTAGTGGTCGCCTATGTGTATACTGTCCGCACGAGACCAGGAACCACGATTGCGGGGGCACACATTTATGCCGATTTTGATTTGTTGCGATGGTGGGTGGCTTGGAAGATGAAAGGAACAATACGACTAAAGGAAGATAGTTGCCTATAGGCCGGATGTATAATACCGGCACAGCAATCGTTTCAATCCCACATCCCCAACGTATCATATGGTAACTTGAAGTAGCTGTTATTAGAAAGGATGTTTCAAAAGACCGCTTTAACCCAGTGTTCCCAAGCGTCCCGTCCGCCCTATGGGCACCTACAGGACTCCAGTCCGGGACGTCCCGGGCGTGTGTTTCAAGCTGTAGGGCAAGGGTGTCCGTCCTTCAGGAAAGACTACCGTCTAAGAGGGTGACTGTAGGTCCCTACAGTCCTCTACGGACGGACTGAACGCTTGGGAACACTGCTTTAACCTGACCTCCGAAGAGCAATAGACAAAATATTTACTATTTGCAAGCTAGTGGCTGAATTGAGCTGTTGTTATGTACAGTACAGAAGCCAAGTTTGTGAAGTATCTGCTCTTCTATTTAAACATGTACGGTACAGACAACCTCACTATCCAAGACTCTACCATTGAAAAATGCCACATCATAAGTGGAATATTGTTGTTGTAGCTTGTCCAACAAGGGAAATATTTTTAATTATTTAATCTCTTAATCTCAAGGTTCCTTGGCTTGCTTTCAGTTAGGTGCCGTCTTCCCGTAGGGTACTTGTATCTAAATGGCTACTTTCACAGAGTACCAAATACCGATACTATAGTAGCAAATGGTGCCGTGCTGTGAGGGCCTCTGCCGCATCTGCTCTCTTTTAGGTACAAGTAAGGAGATAAGTTGTGTATCACGATCAGTATGCGGCGTTGTCTCTTGACCTTTGAATGAAAGATGCCTAGAGCCTGAAGGACAGAGATCAAAAGGCAGGGCAGACGAATCATCACCACCAGTGCTCCTAGCCGTCCAATCCGTCCGTCTTCGGGGTAGGACGGGACGGACTACGGCTCATAGTCTGTCTTTTTGGGGGTGCCAGGACGGACTACTCCCGGGAAGGTGAGGACCGGGCGGACTGTAGGGGACTATATTCCTAGCGCTTGGACTTCCGGTACTAGCCCAAGTTGAAACCATACACCTCTGAACCAATCATAATAGCATCATGAGACATCACTCGTGCCGTCCCCTGCGGTCTCCCACCGTCCCCTGCCGTCCTTCACCATCCCCGGCTGTGAATGCTTCTCCGAGGAGATTGTTGCCTTCTTCCCCCATCCCCCAGAGTTCCCAGGAAGATACATGGATGCAATTGTTCTATCACTAAACTATCAACGAATTGTTGACGACTAAAAATTGCAATTAGAGGACGAATATCTACGTCTGGGACTACGAGTTCATCTTCACTTACTACAATGCCGTGGGACGCCAGGTATCAGTCAGGTTCTTAGACCTCATCTTCTTCGCTAGCATTAGTTCTACTTTTCATTCCTGATAAGGATTACCGGCACGTGCAACCCTATGATTTTGAGTACCGGCAGGGCACCATACTTGTAAAATGGCTTACTTCATAAAGGGGGCACCTGCTTGACCAAATAAATTTCTTGGCAAGTGGGATGGAACATATGCTTAAATGGGGCTGCCTTCCAGACGGACAAAAAACCATAGCTTTTTCTGCGGGGCCCGAGCCTGCGAGCCTAGTAGCAGAGTCCATATTCCGATACTGTTACTGCTGCTTGCAGCAGGCAAGATGTATTCGATACTAGTGGCCGTGAGCCTGCATGGGCGTTTAGATAAGCACAAATCCTTTGTTATATATCTCGCGAATCCCTGTTATCGAATGCTTTTTGCCTAATACGAGACCTCAAATTTATCCGCCCCATATCTATACTTCTATTAGTATCTACTACTAGGCCATTTTTTAATTTCGAATCTCGAGAACGGGAAACTCACTCAAAATTCATTCTATTTATTTTATGTCCTGTTGGACACTTCCAACATTTCTCAATGGGGAAATCCCTCTATCGAGTTGGGTGTTTAGCATGTACAATACACATATAGGATATCGTTTCCAGTATATTTTAGATAGTAAGCTTAAGGATTACGGCGGTGTATAACGACCAAGATCCCGGCTTCCCATAGATCTTGAAAAATCAATCCCGACACAGCTAGCAAATACTGTCAAACATTGCTCTCCTAGGCTGCGCAGAATGAGCATAGGGGAGTCATGAGGATATTGCTGGAATGGAACGACGCCAATCCCAGCACAGCCTCCATATTTAGCCAAACACCACTCTCACAGAATGCATAGAATATATATGAGGAATTGCAAAGCAGCTGCGACACGCAGCCGATTCCATTCCCAGATACGCAGCAAGCCCGCAACCAAAGGACAAGCAGGCCTTGACACCTAAAGATAAAACCCTTATCTTCTCCCTCCACATACTAAACATGCTCCTCTCGGCAGCGAAAGAAACCTGGATAAACAAAATCCTCAGCCCACTGTCGACGGCTCTCTACACGTGGACTTACAAACTACCACTAGTGCCAAACCCCCAGATTGGATCATTCGCTTGGAATTTCTCATTATTGAGTTGCCCCCCTTCCCCAACCACCCCTCCGCACTCTTTGTTTTACTATTCAATGTCTGCCCACCACTCTAACTTTGCATTTACTTATATTACTACATAACTTCGACAGCAGGTACGTTGCACCACCTGGCTTTCGCAATTCACCTACTTACCGGATTGTCAGACGAGCCTTTCTCCCATTGATATCGAAGACACCTAGCTTTTTACCCCTACTCTCCTTTCCGAACATCACAATTTATAATTTACCGCACCATTGCCGCTCACCCTTCCTTACCACTTTTGTAGGCTCCTACCGCCCGAAAAGTATTGCAAGAGCTTTTCGATATAATATTATATAAGCTCTATAGAAAGGGCCCCTTACGAGCGGCAGACTAGGTTAAGGACCCGTTCTAAAAGCTATCTTAGCGCCAAACCTACGATGTCTGAAGTCGGGGTAGAGGACTGTGCACAATAACATCAGCCAGTTCTGAAACTAAGAGTTGATATACCAATATTATGTGTCATGTTGTCAATTGCATGATATACATTTACAGCCGGTAGTATTTGAAAAATACCTTACGTCTCTGCGTTGCAAACAATTGAAACAGTACAGTAGGTTAGGCTGCAAGGTGCGATGTAATACCGGAAAAAAAATCGCTGATCCTAAGTTAAACTCCTATCCCGGGTAACATTGTCTTTTGCCATAGGCGCTTATGCCGTAGAAAGTACTGTAAAAAGTGCCGCCAAATTAGTCTTCCTGATAATGAGTCGATCTTAGATAGCCAACCTACAGAGATTGGGGGATAGCTAGGCAATTGACTTAAAGATGGGCCTTGGTTGTATATGGGGAGGATGCTACCGAGGGAGAGCCCGGCCCGGCCGACTATATCCTTATCTGCAATTCTGGGGGTTGGCTGCTTACCGGTATTTAAGGACCTTAATCGGGTTTTATTTTTCTCCTTTGCGCGCCACGCGGAAACCGTGGCCTCCCCCACAGCTCCATCAAGATCTAGAGTAGTTTTCTGTGCTAGGCTAGCTAAGGGGACTAGTAGGTCTACGGTAAGCTACTGTCCCCCATAGTATCTTATTGTATTCTATCGTCTCGTATCGTGCGCTATGTAAACTTACCGTCCTACCATCCTTCTCTTGAGGGGTAGTGTTCGAATAATACGGTACGTTACCGTACCTTACACGACTAATACCACACGGTAAATTACCATGAATTACGTTAGGAAGGTACAACCACCGGGTAGAAGGTCCCGGCACCCCCCATTCTACACCAAAAGCACCCCACTTCACAAACTCAATCAACATGTTGCATGGAGTAAACAATGAAGGTAATTATTATTGATAACAGGAAATTGCCATGAAATTTTGATTGTATTACTTTTTTGAGCTCTTAAGTTACATTCGTCAAAATTTATTGGAGACATTCCACAGTTGATCTCATATAAGTTAGATGTACTTTTTATATGGAGCTCTCATACAAAATTGCAAGTACCACCTACTCAATTGCCAAACACATTTGCAACTATTCTTAAGAGCATTTTTTTAATACAAAAAAATTGCAAGCCAAATCCCCATGGACTCCCCACTCTAGTTTAATTGCCAGTATATTTTGCTTGCATTAGGAGAGCTTGATTAATGTCTATAAAGTAAGATACTTTTGATGCAAAATCGGGGGGAGTGCCAAAAGCTTCCAGTAAGACACCAGAAACCGACATCTTCCCCCTGAAATCCTGATGTTAAGTAGTCCCGTCTTCCATCGTATATGTTTACGTCATGTTGAAGTATCCTAACCTGCGAAATATCTGCCAGGCTGGGTATTCTTGGCAATGATATGAGCATCGCTCTAAGATCCAAGATCATGATCCGAAGCTTTACGACGGTCGGTAAACAGCACCTGGTAAGTTTACCGTACGCTACCGTACGTCATTATATCGTATGTATGGTACCTTACCGTTCGAACCCCGTTGAGGGGCGAGTGATAGTCTGTGATGGAATGCTAAGATATATGAGGGAATGAGGGTTTGATATTTGCATGCCTCGTAGTGTATTAAAATACGACGTCAATCCCAAAACAGCTAATACCGTATTGGGCAGACACCGCTCTTGCGAGCTGCACATACTGGGCATGAGGGAGTCGTGAGGCAGCTGCTGGAACGGAACGACATCAACGTCAATACAGCCGACAAAGATGGCCGAACACCGCCCTCGTCTGCTGCAGGGAATCAGTGTTCCTAACCGTCCCGGGCGCCCTACAGGGCCCAGTCATCAACTGCAGGGCCCTATCGTCATTTGTAGGGCCCTACCGTCATCTATAGGGCACTGCCAATTACCCACATGGCCCTATAGGTTTTTTGCAAACTAACCTATAATTGATAGTCGCCCCATAACCTGAGCGGTAGTTTCATATGGGTGGTGTATCGACAAAATAACTGTGTGTCCCATGTTCATATCATGCATTTCTCCCCATAGCACCAGAATAAAAGTGTTTTGTTTCTTTATTACGCATCCTTGACACTCACCATATTTAAAATAGATCACCAAATGAGATATCTGTAGGCCCCGGCAGTCCGTCCCGGGCACAGGTTAGGATGGACTACAAGACCGGCATCCGTCCCGGGGAAGAGCTGAGAACACGGCGTCCGTCCCGCCCTAGGCAGAAGACGAACTGGACCCTTGGGGACACTGCAGGGATGGGGATGGGGGAGTCGTGAGGCTGCTGCTAGAACGGAACAACGTCAATCTCAACACAGCTATCAAATACCATCGACACCTCTCGGGGGCTGCGCAAAACGGGCATGAGGGAGCCGTAAGGATACTGCTAGGAAGGAACGACTTCAATCCTAACACAGTTGGCGAATATGGTCAAAGACCGCTCTCGCGGGCTGCGCAGAATGGGCATGAGGGAGCCTTGAGGATACTGCTGGAACGGAACGACATTAACCCCAACACACCTGATAAAGATGGCCGAATGCCACTTTCGTTTGCTACGCAGGAAGTGATGGCAACACTCAAATGGCACACTAGCACGATGGCGACTTAGCCCGAGTCGGCAGTGGAAATAGCGTGGTAACGAGGAAGGAAGAATGTAGTTCCGTAGTGACGTATGGAAACCGTGGAAACCGTGATAGCTCTCTACGGACTAGTCTAAGCAGTGTTCCCAACCGTCCAGGGCGCCCTGCAGGGCCCTGGGGGCCTGTAGTCCCGGCGTCCCGGGCGGCTTAATTCCGGACGGCGGCTTACGGCGTCCGTTTTTCATAAAGACGGCCGTCTTGGGGGTTGACGGCCGGGCCCCACAGTCTTAATCCAAATGGGATCTTCCGGTAGGGCCTGCTTGTGATCTGCAGGGCCCGGCGATGATCTGCAGGGCCCGGTCGTCATCTGCAGGGCCCGGCCGTCATCTGGCGGGCCCGCTTGTCAAATGCCGGGTTCAGCTCTCATGAGCCTGGCCATATCCGAATCTTAACCAACAACCTATCCGCCCCATGTTTTTATAGTAAGTGGGTTCGCTATTGGTAACGATTAATACTAAATTACAAAGTTACGATCCAGGTGAGACACCTATAGGGCCCTGCAGTCCGTCCCGGGCAAAAGCAAGGACGGCCCATGGCATTGTTGTCCGTCCTGGGCACACTCCTGGAAATTGGCGTCCGTCCCGTCTTGAGCAAAAGACGGACGGACTGGACGCTTGGGAACACTGTCTAAGACTATATATACAGGTAGAGAGCGATCGCAACACACAAGCAAACAAGAAAACCCTCACAACAGGAAAAACCTGTGAAACGACGGTCACGACACTAAACTAGTATCGTACCCTAACAACTACAATGGGGATATATCTATCAGGAAGGGTATGAGGGGGCTGTGAGGACGCTACTGAGACAGAGCGACGCCAATCCCAACACTGCTGACAGATATAGCCTCACACCGCTCTAACAGGCTACGTATAATGGACACGAGGTTGTCATAAGGGTACTTCTAGAATGGAATCGCACCAAAACTTAAGGGCTGTTTGGCACGCCGTGATTTGAGATAGCCATGATCTGAAATCATGATTTCCAAATCATGATTTGAAATCGCGATTTGCAAACAGCTCTCTGTTAAACGTGACTGCAATTTCCAATTTTTCAAGTCACAATTTGGGGCTAATTCCATGTGAAGCCCTCAAGACTCACTAGCATTTATGATATGTACTAACAAAATACTTAAGGGCCCAAAACAAAAATATTACAGCCCTAAATATTCGCACACACACTATGAAATTTTCCCAAATCATGATTTGAAAATGCTGCCTAGCCAAATACCATGAATATTTCAAATCATGATTTGGGCCTAAATCGTGATTTGAGATGGCGAACAGCTCAAATCACGGCGTGCCAAACAGCCCCTTAAAAAACAAAACTCTTAAGATTTCCTTCAACAATCCGAATTGCATATGTATTATTATACAGTAAAAATTTTATATCAAGGGAGAAGGATCGACAGCACACAAAACTAAATCAAGTATAATGTGTTCCACCCAGTAAACGATCAGTCTCACCAAAAACGATTGATTCGAGCACACCTATAGTATAAGTTAATCCCGATGTTCCAAATCAGAACTCAATTAAGCGGATACAAGTCTATGGTTAAGCTTTTAAATATTGTACCCCTAAGCCTTTGAAACTAGTTTCCACCCATCAAAAATCACTCTTTTCGTGTTTTGTCAGTATGAGCCTACATTCCCGCTGCACAATCCTTAAACCTGCAGAACTGTAAAAAAAAAAAAAAGACTTGCCCCCATAATATTAGAGGCTTTACTTACGCGAGGTCTTTTTAGAAGAAAAAAAAAAAGTACAAATTAATATAGGAAGCTTTTTTTCATTAGGGTAATATTATTATAGGCCAACCGAGTGATGAATCGTGGAGTCTGGGGTTGCACTCAGGGAAACAAATTATCTAATCTAACAGTGAGGCTACGGTACTGTAAAATCTCTGAAATAATGAATTCACCTGGGCTGGTCAGGCAGGAAAATTAGACACTCTGATTGATGGAGATCTTGTGAGCAAGGTTGGATAACCTAAGCAAGCATCTTAGACAGCCTCTTAGGCCATTCAAAAGAACTTAAACCCATTGCACGACCAGCCTATGTGAACTCATTATTCCTGCGATCTCATGATAGTGCTTAATTTAAACTTGTAAATTGACAAGAACAAGCTCTAATATTGGCTCACAGTCTACAATGAGCGAGACGGGAGGTACAGCCCTCCAGAGGGCATACTAAAATATACTAATATGCCAATAATATCTTGGTTCAAATATCATACCCCAAATTATAATTTTCTTGAACAATAAACCGCTCATTACCATAACTATCCCCCTCCCCCCCCCAGTTCATACATCAGCAAGGGGGGAAAAGGTTGGAAGCAAGTAAAAAATTATCTTAAATAGGCAGTATAATAGAAATGATAACCTATGATACTATACTTCAAAGCATGGAAATCTACTCCATATTACTTAACAAGCTGGAGTAGCGAATTGAGGTGGTTGACTATTTCCACCACGAAGTATAGTTCGTATTTGACGTGCTCAAGGACCACAAGGTTCTTGAACCAACATAGGACGTCCTCCACCGTTTTCTTGATGATGAGGAACTCGGAGCGATGAAACTTAGAGATGGAGATCGTTCTCCCGATATCCTCGATGCGAGCTGGCTCGGTAGAGCTTATGGAATTAGAAGGATTGCCTTTCCTATTGGAGAGGATACGGGATTTCTGGTCGTTCATTGTGTGAGTTTAAGCGATAGTAGGTAGGGAGACTGTAGTGGTTGGGTGAAAGTTGCAGAATTGGAGAGCTTGAGGCGATAGACACCCAACCTTCTATTTTGTTAGTCAATCGCTAACTACGGCGGTATTTAAGGACAAAAGTACAGAAATAAAAAATCCACATAGCAACTGTTGCACCCAGCAAACAGGTCCACTGCAAACCAAGTAAATTATCGCTTCTGCAGCTCTGAGCAATATTTGTGTTCATGGCACAATGTGAATTATCACTTCCACAGCTGAGCGATATTGGTCTCTACCGCACGAAGTACCGGTTAAAGACAAAATTCCGTCCCCAACCTTCGCCTACACACCGGAACGCAACCAGGCTAGTGCAACATTAGCTTTTATACAGCACTGATGGAAGAGCACATCTCGTATTATTGAGAAAACAAATCTCCCAGTAAACTATAAAGAAATCACAGTTGAGGCTGCCAGAGGCATTAGGTGTGGAATGCATTGATAAGGAAAAAAGACCTTGATGTCCTGTCATGTAACTCCACAATCATAAATTGTCACTCGCTTTACTGTTTTTATATTCGTTAAGCTGCTTACCCTACCTCTTTGGCCAAATCGCAATACTAAGAGCCTGTTTGGCAAGAACAGGACCATTCTACTCAGTAACTGTTTCTGCTGTGAAAAGAACATTCTTTCTGCTGTAAAACAGAAGGAAAAGGGCCATTTGCATGGGGGAACAGAACAGAACCATTGTATTCAAACAGGCTTTAAGCCTTGGTGCGACTTCTAGCATTGCCTGATAATGCCGTAGTTTAGAACTGTTTTTCAGATATGGCAACTGGTGACGTCATGGTATACTGCAAAATTTGGGGGAAACATCCCTCCTAGATGGCACTGTCCCTCAATAGTAATAATCCCCCCCTTCTTCCCGGAAGCTAAACTAAAACTGTAGAGGCTCAGTTTGAGTTTGTTCTTATATCCCTCTAGCGATGTGCCCTGCCCCAATATCTCGACCCAGGGCTTTATTCCTAAATTTTGCTGTAATGACGGTACTGTACTGTACCCGGTATTCAAGTATGCGAGTCCGAGTCGGTAAAGGTCGGGGAAAGACAACTTTTTTTGTGAGTAACTTACTATATCACTTCCACCACTGTATAGGATATTGGCCTTCGTCACACAAAGTCAATTATACTTCTACAAGTGTAGGTAATATTGGCCTGAATCACACAGTGAATCATCAATTACAGCTATGGAAGTGATAATTTCCAATGTGTAATGAAGGCCAATATCGCTTAGAGCTGGAGAAGCGATAATTTACTTGGTTTGGGGCGGACCAGTTGGCTGGTTGCAACGGTTGCTGCGTGGATTTTTCATTTCTGTACTTTTGTGCTCAAATACCGCCGTACGCTAACCATAGCCTTATTTCTCTAACTCATGACAACAAAACTACTCAACGACCAACCCCCCTACCCCCAAAACTCACCAACGCGTACACTTGAGCAGTCGCTGTGCGCGAACCACACAGGGTTGAGAAGCACAGTATTTTCGACTGAATCGAAGTACTTTGTTGCATGGTACCCTCTAAATATTTGAAATCGTTGGAAAATACATGAAAATGTAACAATGAAGATGTGACCCAGAGAAGAAGAGAAGGAAAAAAGAAAAAAGACAGGAAGAGTGGAAAATAATGTATGGTGGCGGTGTGGACAATTCAAACAGATAATGAAGACGTGCTTATGATAACTGACATAGGGAGAAGGCTGGAACGGGGAGGAATGGAACTTTCGAAACACCCGCAGTTTTCTTTCCACGCCTGCCTCAAGCCGCGCTCCAGGCCAGCATTTGATGATAAGACTCCAACTCCATTCCACAAATTACCTGAGATAATTCACTACATTCTTGACCATGGCTAAAAGACTCCCTCTTGGAAATCTATCCCAGCACGATACAATGATCGCCACTGTGTCTTATTCATTGTTATCACAGTATTTCGTTAGACAAAATGGATGCTGAAATTGGGCTAGATGGTTACCGAACAAGCTCTGCATGTGGATAGCCGCATGAGGTACCGGTGGAGTACGGCATATACTGGTCAAATTTGACCCGCCGCTAGTGACAGCCAATCCGCGTCAATACGTACTACAGGTGGAAACCCGAAACAAGTTTACGCATGAATAAAAATAAAAAAGGGTTGAAGTGAAGAGAGAGAGGAGAAAAGGTACATTAAGCCGCAGAAGCCTCCACAATATCAACCCAGACATCAAAATCATCTGCTTCATCCAACTCCCAATCCTCAGCATGTAAAGTGTCGCATCACTTCTGTAAAAGGAGAATCTTGGTTTTACCGAAATCAGAACCTTTCTACCTTCGTCATTGTGAATGGGGTATGAGCACCCTATGCCTCGCCTAAGTTATACAGTTACCCATTGTTCCTAACTTGTCTGGTCTTTATATCAACCTTATTTCTAGGCCAGTTGCCACTAGCAGCGGGTCGAATTTAACCAGTAAATGAGGTAGTACTGTACAACCACCGCGACCTCCACCCAGTTCGTTTCACCCTTTCTCGACTTCTAATAATCCTTCTCCACAACAGTGCAGTGAATACACACAGGGGTTAAAAAAGATAAAAGAAATAAAAAATCACGAAGGCCCTATTTAACATACCGCAGGATTGGTTCCCAACTTTTACGTTGTTTTGTTACAAAATTTCATGGAACATCTTTAGGGTTATAATTTTCCCAGCACAACTCAACTCACATGCTTCCTACTGCGGTAGACAAGGGAGTTTCTTACCGCGATTGCTAGCTTGTAGGTCGATTTTGCGCCACGTGCTCAAGTACTAGTTGGCTCTAGGAGTACCCACGAGAACCTTTACGCGCTGGTGTTTGACACTAAGGACAACTGAGCTAGCCTATCAGTTCTGCTGCCGCGCCCGAGCAATACTCAGACATTCACCGGCAAACCACACGGAGGTACAGCCCCTAAGTTTTATAGGTTCTACGAGCAGAGGTGTGCTGCTAGCAGGGGGTAAGAGCAGCAAACCTCGCTCGTATAACCTACAAAACTCAGGCGCTGTATTGTACTCGAGTATCTCCGTAGTCTACCGCCTGACCCAACGATAACTAAAAACTAGCGAGCATAGCTCAGCTCCTTCACACCCATATAGGCACAAATAAAAACCAACAGCGAGGTATACTGTACGGTACAGCAGGTCGCATCTGTATCACCATCCCCAAGCCGACCAAAAATTACCGGCTCCACCAGAATTGCAAATATCATAACCATCAAGTATAAAAGTAGGGGCCCTAGCCACGAAAAAAACCATTCAATAGTAGTATTGTCCTCCCTGCATAAAGGAAAAACTACTATCGGCCTGCCCCCAATCCGCTGCCCCCTCAAATCCGCCTCCTGCAAATCCGGATCTTGGGCTACGCTGGTCGGGTACCAACCATACCTGAACGGAACGAGTGATAATATCCAATATCATCACAACTACAATATTTTGAAGATTCTAAAAAGAGAGGAGTATATAGTGAAAAGCACATAGGATTGCAAGTATGAGAGAAAAGAATAAGAAAAGGTAAGAGAGGAAACAGAAAGAAAAACATAAATCATACATCCAATCTACTACCTACAACCACTCATTAAATATCTTGAAAAGGCTCCCATCAGTTCGTCCCCCATACCCACTGACCCTCAACACCAGAATCGTATCCATAAGAAATGCAAAATGCTCTTCAGCAACGGTAGCAAATGGTCAGCAAGGCCACGGCGAGATAAGACTTGGGGTCTTTCTGCTTTGCGGTGTAGGTATCTATTTGAAGCTCATTCACTTAACTAAAGGAGTTGTGACGTCGAGCGTTTTCCACTTGATTATCACTCTTACAATCCCGGTACGGGTGGTACCTAACCTACGGAACCTAGAATCCGAATCTGAGAGTGGGGTAGTCATGTGTAGGATGGCACATAGCCTTGCTACTAGTATTTCTTCAATTTGATACTCGTAGTAGGCAAGAAATACCCGATAGCATAGCGGGGGTTCACAAAATATATAGCAAAAATCTCTGCGTATGTAGCGCCTGTACAAATTCACGACTCCTGATATTGAATGTTCACTCGTCTTTGCCGAGAATACCTCAGCCAACCCATATTTCGCTAGAGTCCTCATCAAATATTCGGCCCACGGAGGTATTCTTAACAATGACAGGGGAGCACTTCTTGCCTGCTACGAGTAGAACTAGTGCATAACGGCTCTGGTGGTTACTCCTAGAGCCAACTGTAGGGATTTGCTGGCGGAGGGCAAAGATACCATAGGTTGCGCCCTCGGCACGCTGAGGTAAGACTGTGTAGGTTGATAGCTCAGTCCCAGTATTACGATAACAACATCATGATAGATAGATGACTAGGCTAGTCAGCGAGAGCCCAATGGGTAGGGCAGTGCGAAATACAATTGCAAGTGAGTGAAATTTCCTGCCCTTAAAAGGTGTGGAGCATATCCCTAGACAGACCTGTACATATGTCACTCATATCATTTCGTAGGGTAACTTATACTGTGCCTCAATAGCCCATTGCACTATACTTCATATAACCAATTATCCAACCTGTATTCGAGTGACCAGGCACGCCGCGAGAGGCCATTGTTACAGGGAACTGAGTACAGCATCATACCGGTAAGCATGACACCCACGAGAAGCTTCGCTGATCCCAGCACCTGCACCATGCTTATTACTATTCGGATGCCAGAGTTAGTCTGTAGACACCGGACACTCCCAATGAATGGCGTTTCTTATAGGCAGCTTAGGTGTAAAAGAGAAGGCTTCCGCAAACCTTCTACGGTTTTTATTTGGCCAATCGATTGTGCTCGCGAAGTAGTTCCCTGTTTTTTCATTTTTCTCAGAAGAGGGGTGACCAATGCTTGTGCGAGCACTGTACTCGAGTGCCCAGAGCAGGGATAAAAATTCATGAACACGGGGGTAGTGATCAGCAACAACCGAATATTCGAGTTTAGCCAGCCAGCACCTTAGAAAATCAAAATTTACCAATTATCTTTAAAGAGTCCATGGAATTTCTTCTTTTTTAATATATTCATGCATGTGCATGCAGCCTATCATTTCCACCCCTCCAAAGTCCTGTTCACGGACTACCGTAGTCCTGGTACCCAATTAGCCAAGTCTGTGCTCTGATAGGGTATTTATCACACAAAGCACGATTAACCCTAACCCCCGGAGCTTTGCGCGCCCCCCAACCCATCGCCTTTCACCTGTTTCCACCGTCAATGACTGTTGGCTCAGAATCCCTGTCCAGAGACAACCGGCAGCACTATTGCTCTTCGAAAAAGCAAAAAGTTTCTTTTAGGTCCCGATCGGCAGGCACAATGGGAATAAATCGCCATACTTTTTGAAAACAGCATATTTCTAGATCCCAAAGCAGGTAACTTAAACTCCAAAGAAAAAGCAAACACCACGGTCAAATAGCGGATACTCCTCCACTAATTCTGTGCAAAGGAAGCAGCAGCAGGAGGCTTACAGGTTGTGAAGTGAGGAAAATTGTGAGGTTAAAAGATATTTCACCTGCCGTCCTGCAATATTTCGCAACATCACCATTTTCCCTGCTCCTCCACCTGTGGGCCTGACGTTCCTTTGCCATTTGGATAGGGTGAGTGCAGGAGCATCTGCTATTTGATTACAGTACCAAACCTTCCTTTGGGGCTGGCAAACTTTGGGTATATTATAGGAAATATATTGTTTTCAAAATATCGTGATTTATTTTTATCGTGTCTACCGAACAAGCCCTAAATTTGAAAAACACAAAGACCAGAGCTAAGCAACAGAGAAAACTACCGCTTGGAACGAAACCCCACCCACCTCCCAACCCTCCAACTCCCCAGACCCTCCCACCATCTCTAATCTCAGAAACTCAGCCCGACAGCCACCGAGCTCTCCTCTCCATCACCAAATACGACTAAGGACTCACAGTCACCTTTTACTAATCACCATCTCAGCCTTAACAGTGTACTTGCAGTCTAACAGCTGACACGTTTCCCTATGATAGTATCGAGTATCGACAACAGCTTCTGATGGCTCACTGAACGTGCGAGCAGTAATTGGGAAGCTCCGGCAACCAGGATACGGCAGTGTTGGGTCTGTGATGGCTTGAGAGCAGCTCTGCTTTGTGCTCCAGATTTTGTGGTTACAGAGAGTATAGTTATGCGCGGTGAGTTTGCACATTCTTCCGAAAGAACCAGAGTTTTAACGGCAGCGGCAGCAACAGCAGCAATTATGATAGTACCGGTGGCACCAACAGCAGCACCAGCAGTCGTGATAGTACCGGCGACGGCAGCAACAGCAGCAATCGTGATAGTATCGGCGGCGGCAGCAACAGCAACAGTTATGATAGTGCCGGTGGCGGCGCCAACAGCAGCAGCAATCGTGATAGTACTGGGGGTGGCAGCAACAGCAGCAGTCGTGATAGTACCAGCGGCGCCAACAGCAGCAGCAATTGTGATAGCACCGGCGGGCCAGCAACAGCAGCAGTTGTGACAGTACCTGCGGCTACAGCAACAGTAGCAATCGTTATAGTACCAGCGGCGCCAACAGCAGTAGCAATCGTGATAGCACCGGCGACAACAACAGCAGCAGTTATGATAGTGCCGGCGGCGGCAGCGGCAGCAGCAGCAGCAGTCGCGATAGCACCGGCGGCGGAAGCGACAGTGGTCGTGACAGTACTGGCAGTGGTGCCGATGAGGGTGTTAACAGCCGTGGCAGTGGCACCTGCAGTAGTAGCAGTGGTAGTGGTAGTGGCAGCTCGTGCTATGCCTTTTTGATGTATTTTCGGGGTTTTTGTAGTTGGTTCCAATATTAGAAAGGAAGGAACCTTTCGAACTTGCCCAGCCCTTATATAGTTAATACTATACGTATTTTCTGAGCAGAGATCTGTGTGGAAGGCTGTGGGGGTGATTCACTAGGAGCCCCCTTCAGAGCCTCTTAGCGGAGGATAAAATTTAATGTTAGAGAGATTCCGAAGGGTGGCACCCCCATACTTTCAACTACGAACTCGACAGCACAAACACTTCCCCCCAATCCATGAAAAAATGGACAAAAATGGAAAGACCAATAGCAAAATTGAAAAGAGAGACATTACAATAACCGGTTAGAAGGTGATCCATGCCGAGTGGTTTAAGCATAAAGTAGGACTAGCCACGGAGGAAACTCGAGTGGTTCTCCAGGCTGTGGAATGAGATCAGTGCCCATACATAGTCCTTTGGGTCCCCTCTTCTGTCCTTCAAATAAGGTGCCCCAGTTTCCCGCTACTTGTTCGTCCGATTCCTAAAAGTCGTATTTTTTCGTCCTCCTATAGCACAGCCTGCTATTCAATTGTTACACAATTTTTATATGCGGATACTCGGATCATACTCCTCATCGAAGGCGATACCAAAACCCCGCATAATTTCCTGCGGATTTAGGTCGTGCGTGAGTATCGGAAACCAGCAATTTTCAACCTAATGAGTTAAAGGACAGAATGTATTTTAAACACCTACGGTAAGTCCCTAACTACCTGGAGACGTACTTATGATAATTGATAAACCAGAGGTTTGACGTAGTAGAAAGTGCAAAATTTCGTTGTCATCCTAGTGTTACCTTTTTTAATTCTTCCAATGTTTGACCGAATGTGCTCTCTTGCTGCAAGGCACAAAGATTGAACCATGATAAGTTATGTCCAAGAACTGTACAATAATAAATCACAACTAAAACCTCAATCTCGAGATGCGTCCAGCTCCTCCCCCACCAACAATAAGGCCAGGAGTTAACACAGCCCAGGCAAAAGTCCGCAGATGCTCATGCAATCTAAAGACACCAGTCCATGGCGTACAGGTTTTTCACCCACCATCACTCATATTGGAGATAAAACAACTAGCCATCCCTAATGACTTCCTTTGAATTAAAAGATAACGCAAGTTCATTGCTCGAGTCCCTGTGCCTGCGGGCCACCTGGTCAGGGCCCCGCTTGGGTTTCGAAAAGCCGCTTTCCTACGGGTCAGTCAAAGCCGTCCTCGAAAAAAGCTTGGGTCAGTCTGGCGGACCCAAAGCCGGACGGACTAGACAGTTGTGATCATTTTCACAAACAGGCAAACTCCTCTATAACCCAGAGTCTGTAGCCGCAAGTAGGGCATCTGTGGAGAGTGGGAAAGCACATTTAGTTTATAGATCCGTAGTAGCGAGCTAGGTCCGGACTGTGACGAGTCGGGAATCTCTAACTTATACTTTTGGTTTCCAAAAAGGGGAGCCAGAGGGAGTGTATATCATACTAAGTGATTATTGTCTTCCCAGATAGAGCGTGTATAGGTTAAAGAGTAGTCCGAATAAAGGTTTCAAACAGGGCATGCCAACACCCTTTAAGATCTCTTGAGCCTCGGCTTTCAGCGGCATTTCTCATTATGATGGTCAGGCGCTCCTTTCCATGAAGGACCGTGAACCGTCATCAGACGTCACATGACAGGGGCCCCCCATGTATAAGGTCTTGAAGTGGTGAGATTCCTTAGCCACGTAAGATAATCATATGCAAGAGTAACCTACTTGGAAGCCGGTCTTTGCGGACTGCCAGAGCCGCCAGCTGAAGATTTACGATGCACCCCCCTCGCGCTTTCCCCGTTTTCCTCCCGAAATACAAAGCTCGCAGCTCCCCGACAAATTTGGGGGCGAAGAGGGCATTCTCCCCGGCTTCTATATCAACCAGAAGAGCGGTCTTCTCCTCGAGCCGACACCCGTTTATTAGCTTCACTACTTAGGAAACTCTTCTATGTCAGAGCGTTGCACAGCAAAACCAGTTCGAAAATATGTGTGCATAATATTAGGTATTGGAGAGTGTCTCGTTCCCAATTCAGATGCGCGACCTCGCGTTGGCTTCATGAAACATAGAGTGGTTGCGTCACAGCAGATCACCCGTATGCCGCCACAGCGAGGGGCCAAGCTCTATGGCTCAGCTAAATTGACTCTGCAAGTGCGCTATTAGTTAATCGAACAGACGAAGGGGATCTACGACTCTTTATAGACTTCTCCTGCCAATACAGTGGAGAGGTAAACAGGCTACCCTTTAGCAGAGCTGTGACAGCTCTCCGCTACCCCTAGGGTGGGTCCGGTAGCTGAATCAGGAATCTCGCAGACCCATTGAGAAGGCAGAAATCCTAAGACTACGGAGTAGACCAGTCCCTAAATCTGCAGACAAACTTCCTCAGCCTCTCCGCGCGCATTATAGGAAGGCTGATACTGGAGACTGAAATAATATTTAAGACTGAAAACGCTGTGGGGTGTCAGATGCGCTAAGAAGCATAAGTCGCCGGGGAAAGGGGAATCTGCAAATCGGTTTAAGCAAAAGATTGTGATAGGTAGGGGAACCACTGATAGCGGTTTTACTCATAGGGGAACACCCGCACAGGCACACCAATAGGTCTCTCTTGGAACTCGCTAATTGGAGGAGCGCGCTAAATAGCCACCAGTAGTTTCGACAAGCAACAGGACTGACTTATTATCATAGCTTTCCAACCTCCCTTCTTGGGAAACACCCTTGTGCAAAGCTTGCACGCCAAATAGTAAGAGGCAAAGATTTCTATTAATCCAAAAAATCACTCTAACTTTACTAGATCACTCCCCAAACAACAAAAAAACCAAGGACAGATAATGGTAAGAATAACTACCAATAAGGCAATTAGGAAAACTCTCAGAACGAATACGAACAAGCTAATAAGAACAAACCATCCCTAGGCTCCACCCTCACTCACACAACTCCACGCTATTACACCCTTCCCCCAATCCTCTGTGGCCTAAGGGTATACCTACAACCCTCTTGCCTACATGTCTCCCTCGCAAGGAGCACTGTCTCCGCAACTGCCTCTGTCGGCGGTTCGATGAACGACCTGGACGTGGTCGGGAAGGTATCGCACGGCGGGTACTTGTAGGTTACGTCTTCAAATGCACCGGAGCAGGCTTCCTTCCTGACCCAGATCTTATGATCGCAAACGACGAAGTTTTTGAGTGTCAATCTGCACATCTCTGTTTCTGTGATTTTCTTTTTGATTCCCGATTGGTTTCGCAAGGAAGCTATCTTCGGAGGCCGAAAATGCTCGTAGGTCTGGGATGTCACTGCGGTAGAAGAATAAATGCTTTGCTTCCAAGGGGTTGATAATTTCGGGACTTCCTTCTCCAGATATTGAGGAGACACCAGGTGAGTATTGGAATGGAAGGGATTTCCACAGGCTATTTATTCAATACTTTGGGGGGAGCGAGCCCTCATTGTGTCTCAGATGGCGTGATGTGCAAGAGCGATCTTGAAAGAGGTTATCTACGTAGCAAGTAAATAGAAACCACAATTGTTCGTGAGCCTTTGCAAGGGCTTGAGGGTCAAGTTTCCGGATTGTTTGTCTTCCGCATTGTACGCGGCGTTTGAAACAAGGTTGAAACAAGGTCCGGTCACTAAGTGTCACTCGGTGGCTAGCGCTAGCCGCACGAGCCATCATTGCCAATATATATAGTTTGTTTCACGCTAGAAAATGTGAGATACCGAAAATTCGATAAAATGCACAGCAGATACCAAGCTAGGCTCCCCAATGCATATAATATAACCCTCGGACATTAAGAAATTTCTAGAAAACAAAAATTACAAAGGAGCAGACCCGGGATGTCTGTCTGGTTTGTTTCTAGAGCGGCACCGTGGTCTACAGAAACAAAAAAAAATGGAAAATGGAAGAAGTGATAATAGAAGTATCTTGAAACCCCAAAATCAAGCTGCCAAAAGCTCCGGGAACACTTCGATGATCTCTCAAGTTCAAGGCCCCCGAGCACCCAGTTTCCCATATTTTTCCACCATCTACAACATGAGAGATCCAGTGCTGTCTACTGTACCAGCTACTTTAAACTCCGTCTTCACACTAGACAAACCTTTAGACCCCTAAGAGGAAATAGCCAATAACGACCTCCAACTCATCAGCTTTCCCAGAGCACTCGTCCCGAATCACTAAATCGATTGGCCTACCCTCTTTACCTACAACTTCCTAAACAGGCCTTCCCGCAACAACACTTGGCCATATGAGCCACGGTTCTCATATCCCCCTAGCCTCCTAGAGCCATTGAGTGAGCCAATTTCTGAGACACACAATGTAATATCCGTCCGTAATGCTTGCTAGTTTACAGTACTATGCATTCTCTCAAATCTAGATTATCGAACCCCTCCATTCTTCCCAGGAGTCATCAAAGAACTCTGTCAGGGCCACGACACTAACTGTAAGTAAGAGAGCAACATGATATCATGGCTTAGGGAATCGTCATCCCACCCATATCACTCCACCACACCCTCTTCCACCTTCTTATTCAGTTTCTCTTCCTCCTCCGGGTTCAAGGTTCTCAACTGTAATGCATGAATCCCACCCTCACGTTCTAACTCTTCCTTAAGCAAAGCATTAACCATTCTGTGACGGGCGAGCTGAGGTTTTCCTGTAAATTCGGCGGAGGTGATGACAAGGCTACCAATGAGTTAGAAGCGTAACGGTCCATAAAGGAGAACGATTACCGAAAGTGGGTCTCCTTAGAAGTAACACCTTCCATAGCCTTATGGTGAGCATGCTTATTGGAGTCATTGTAAATTTGTAGGGTTATCGGCGAAAGAGCGACGGTAAGCTATGCTCCCGAAAAGATCAGTACTCATCCTTCATTCCCGAAAACTCCCGGAAAAATTCAACGTTAAATGCTACCTTTTGGCGTATTGTGTCCTCGATAGGAGTAGAGCTAGCCATCTTTGCAAAACCCCTAACAAATCTAATCATTTGTTATTGCAGCGGCCGCGCGAGTGTGAAAGAGAATTGAACGTAGAAGAAAGAGTTGCCCGTAGAAATGTTTGATCCAGTGACCCCACTTGAGCCTCAGGTCTTGGCGGGATCGGCGTTATCTACATGGACCCTTCCATCCCTACTTGCAATATTCTAAACGCCCTCGGCGATTGTCACCTCTATTTTCCTATCCACCTTCCTTTATTTCTGTTCAGGGTTCAGAGAAAACGATATAAGACCATGATGCTGGCTCTGCGATGCCCAACCTCTTTTCTTTTCTCAAGGGTCCGCCAATCTCACAGAATGACTAGAAGAAATATCACCACCGAGACGCTACCTCGGCTACCAATCTTTGAAGCCCTCTCCTCACACAATCCAAAGAGCACCGCAATTGTTCACTCCGAGTCTGGAGATAAATTTACATATGGCAGTCTATTATCAGATACAGCAAAACTTAGGAGAAAACTACTGGAGAAAGCTAAAGTCGACGATTTGCAGGAACAGCGAATTGCGTTTTTAGTAGAGAATGGGTACAACTATGTAGGTGCGCTATCACCAAAAAAACCGCCAAAAAGACACGATACCTCCAAGTACTAACTGAGTACCCTATAGTTTCATTACTGGGCATATTTGCAGCGGGTGGAATAGCAGTTCCTCTGCATCCCAGCCACCCATCCAAAGAACTTCATTATGTTGCTAAAAACTCTGCCCCAACATTCATCCTAACAACCCCCAATTCCAAAGCTCAACAGGTATTCCCTCCAGGCTCCAGTTCGCCACCAATCCTCAATTTCCCCGAGCACCCCCCTAACAAACCGCACGATGTTCCGCTACAAGTGGATTTCTCCCCAGCACTAGACCCCCTGCGAGGAGCCTTAATGATCTACACCTCCGGCACAACCGCCGCCCCCAAAGGCGTAGTCTCTACCCACAAGAATCTAACAACTCAAGCAACAACTCTAGTCACAGCCTGGGAAATGGGCAAAGATGACCATCTCTTACACGTCCTCCCCCTCCACCACATTCACGGAATTGTAAATGCAACCCTAGCCCCGCTCTTTGCCGGTGGAACAGTAGAATACCTATTCCCCTTCAACGCGCAAAATGTCTGGTCCCGTTTTGTCGATACTTCGAGGAGACCAATAAGTCTGTTCATGGCAGTGCCAACAATATACTCCCGGCTCATAGACTCATACCAGACGTTACCGGAACCTACGCGCTCTGCGGGCAAGAAGAATGTGTCGAATTTGCGATTAGCGATATCGGGTTCTGCAGCACTACCAGCCAGTACGAAACAGAAGTGGGAGTCTTTGGGTGGGAATTTATTGGAGCGGTATGGGATGACTGAGATTGGCATGGCACTTTCCCAGCGCTTGCCATTGACCGACCGAATGGCGAATTCCGTTGGGTGGCCGCTGCCAGGCGTCGAAGCACGCCTTGTGAGCGATGGTCTAGAGATTACGGAAGTTGGGCAAGAAGGGGAGATACAAATCCGCGGTAACAACGTCTTCCGCGAGTACTGGCAGATGGAAGAGGCGACAAAAAAAGAGTTTACAGAGGACGGGTGGTTCAGAACCGGAGACGTAGCGGTGCGCGATGAAAGGGGAGCGTACTATATTAAAGGGAGGGCAAGCGTTGATAGTAAGCTCCCCAAATCATACCACGGGTCACAAACTGATATCGGGAAATAGTAATTAAATCCGGCGGCGAGAAAATATCAGCCCTAGAAGTCGAACGAGAATTACTCGAGCTTCCGCAAGTGGCTGAGGCAACAGTAGTAGGTCTCGAAGACAGAAATTGGGGACAGAGAGTTGCGGCGGCGCTCGTGCTCACGCCACAGGGTAAAAATGAAGAATTTGACTTAGTAAAGATGAGGGCTGAGATGAAGAAGCGGGTTGCGGAGTATAAAGTCCCAAGGGAAATCAAGATTTTGGAGGCTATCCCGAGGAACCAGATGGGGAAGGTTAATAAGAAGGAGCTAGTTAGGAAGGTTTTTTCGGGGGATGGGCTCTAGTCATAGATTGTCACTCGGCAAGCTTTAGTCTAGATTTTGTTCCGCTCTCTTTGGTTGGCGGATGATGGGACGCTCGGAGGCAAAATGGCCCTTTTATGGCATCCATCATTATATTATTGGGATTATTGGGATTTGTTCCAATCTCCGGATGCAAGGTCTATCTCCTAAACTCACCCACCCCAGTTTTCACCTTCCCAAATAGGGGCGATTGTAGAGTAAAACACCAGACCAACTCTCACCGCCCTCCCCACAAGACCAAACTTGGAGCTTCATAAGCTTGTGGAAAGGGCACTTTCGACCCTTCAGGCTCAATCGGCCCTTTTAGCCTCTCCGGCCCTTCAAGCTCCTTCGGTAGAGATCGCATCTATGATTTGGTGTCTACTGGCGGCGTTTTTCTTTCCAGCCTGCTTATCCTATTCTTGGGGGAGGATTGTGCGGTTGGTTCCAGATCAGAGGGACTGTAGGATTAGAAGATTGGAAGGCATAGACAAGGTTGGGATGGCTTTAGTTTAGGCTTTCATGTCATAACCTAGCGGTTCTATACAACCATTGGGCCCCGGTCTTATACCCAAATCAATTCACTGGGCCTAACAAAAAAAAAAAAAGCTCAGTTCCTAGATCGGACATTCACAATTGCATGTGGGATACCTGGGTTAACGTCCCAATTGGGAAAAATAAAAATCGGTTAATAAATACGTCTAGCGACTTATCCGCTAATCACTAAGCGTCCTAACCTAGCGGCTGCTCGGCAGCCCCTCCACCCCCTTCCCCAAATTCTCCCCAAGCACCTCCCCACCAACAACCACTTCCTTAGATCCCTGAAGCACATAAATCATCCGCGCCCACTCAGTTTCGCTGGTGTTCTTCCAAGCGTGTAGCGTCCCTCTCTGCACCACCACATCGCCCCTACTAATAACTCTCTTCTCACCGGAATCCAGCAGCGCCTCCAACTTCCCCTCTAGCACAATCCCATAATCTAGAGATTCAGTCCTGTGCATGATGCACTCGTACCCAGGAGCAAAATCCACCATGCGCAGGACCGTACCGCCATGGTTTACCAGCCCGAGTTTGTACTCCTCCATCAGTTTGTCATGCGTCTTAATGTCGGCGTCGTTGCTTAAGTCCACAGGGAATGTCGAAGTCGTGTAGACTACGTTGAAGGCCATTTGGTTGCCATCGTAAACTTTCCAGGACGCTGGGCGGGAGGAGTGGAAGACGGCTTGCTTGGTGACCGGATCGTGTGTGGTAATGTGGGAAAAGGTTTCTGGGAGGCCGGTGGAGAGCTGGCCTTCAATTTGGGTGGAGGTTGGTACAGACATACTTTTTCTTTCTCTGAGTGGTTTCTTTTTTGTTAGTTGGCTAGTTTGGCGGAGAAATTTGTGGATTTGCCCTACCTTAAGGATGGCTTGATTTATTCTAGCAAGAATTGGGCTTCGATAAGGTTGATTATTTCCTGATGGCCTGCCGGTGGCGGGGGAGTGGGAGGTTTCTTCGAGGTTGTGATCGACTTCTTATGATATAAGTGCATTACCCGGGTTCCGCCTACCAGATGGTCTCTCGTGGCCTTGCACTATATCCAAGCAACTAACCAACCGAACAACCTCGGTGGTACAACCTGTCTACTTCTGAATAAAGATATTCAGTACCCCGGTCCGTCCCAGAACCATGGCATAGCTCCGCGCCAGTTAACCCATCAGTCACCGGATCAGCCGGATCACCAAACTCTCTTCTTATTGCTCCCCCATCTCCTGTCACTACCGGATCTTTCCCCAATTCCACTTCTATCAACAATTCTGAAAACATGGCGCAAACTCCCTTCACACAATTTAACATTCCCTTTGGAGTTTTCTCTACGGAGGAAGAGCCTCATCCTCGCTGTGCTACACGGATCGGCGAGAAAGTGCTCGATTTGAAGAAATACGCTGCTGGCAGAGGAGCCCAAGATATCGAGGGATTTATTCCAGAAACCTTCGCTCAGGTCAGTCCATCACCCAGTAGGTTAATTTAAGGCATTAGTTAACCACTCACAATCACTAGCCATCCCTCAATGCATTCGCACAATTACCCGCTGCAACCAGGAGCGCTGTAAGGCAACGCATTAGAGAAGATGTCCAAAGCAATCACGTGAAGGAGTCCTACTTCGTCGAAGCTTCCAAGGCAAAAATGCATCTTCCAATGCATATTGGAGACTATTCCGACTTTTACTGCTCATTAGAGCATTGCCAAAATGTTTGCACCTCTGCCCGCTATCTACTGTCAGATCCCTAACATGCAAGAAAGTGTTCGGCACACCTTTCAATGCCCCAAATTCCTAAAAATTGGTTCTATGCTCCATCCGTATACAATTCGCGTGTCTCGAGTATACTTCCCTCGCCTAGCACTTTCAAGCGGCCATCGGGTGTCTACTACAAGACAGGAACAGAAGAGGCTGTCTATGGCCCCAGCCAGATGATGGATTTTGAACTCGAGATGGGATACTTTGTTTCCAAATCTATCCCCCATGGAGAAACCATGAATGTTAACGAGGCCAAACAACACATATTTGGATTCGTACTCCTGAATGACTGGAGCTCGCGTGACCTACAAATGTTCGAGATGAAACCACTAGGACCGTTCCATGGAAAGGGATCTGCGACAACTATATCGCCATGGATCGTCACGATGGATGCCCTGGAGGAGTTCAGTGTACCTGTTAAGACCATCCAAAATCCTCCATGCTTCCCGCATCTCGCGTACGGTGATAAGGCAAAGGCTGCGCTGGACATCAAGTTGTTTGTTTATCTAGAACGTGAGATTTCAATGACTCCTCGGGTGTGGATACTGTTAACGAGGTTTCGCAGGTGCCGGAAAGCGGTTCAAGATCTCACAGAGCAACCTGAGGTATCTCTATTGGACACCGTATCAGCAACTCGCACATCATGCTTCTGCCGGATGTGGCTTGAACACAGGTGACTTGATGGGAACCGGTACTATATCCGGAGATGTGACCCCCCCATTTACTCCTTAGATAACCCATGGCCCTAGTCCTAACATGTAATAATAGGCTGTGGATGTGGATGGAAAGAAGCTAGAGCTAGGGTGTCTCTATGAAGCAACAGAGGGCGGCACAAAGTCTGTAATGCTCCAAGCCGAAGATGGTAGCAGACAAGCAGAGCTGAAGTACCTACTCGATGAGGATGAAGTGGTGTTTGAAGCATGGTGCGGAGATATGAAGCTCGGTTTCGGGGAGTGTAGAGGGAGACTTGTTGGACAGTAGACAAAAGGATGGGGCATTAGATGTAGCGAATGCGGGAGAGAAAGCGGTTTACATTCAGAAGAGAGAGATCAGAGCACAAGTTACTGGGTGCTTAATTATGATGAATCAATTGGTGGAAACACGTAGTGGGCGTGCAAAGCCGTTTCAAAACGGCTCTCCCTTTCTTATATATAACACCGCTTCAGCTCCCTTCCCCAAGAGCTACAGAAACCCCCGATCCACCGACCATCCCATCGCTATTCCACCTTCGCCCTGACCTTCGCACCTCATATTTCTTCCACAATTTACCTCACCACGGCTACAGCCACGGGACCGCTGGGCGATTAGAGCCCCAACCTGAAAACTCGATTTTTATATCAGGAGCCCAGTGATCCTCTCTGATGGGCACCCTCAACTGCAATACCAACATTCGAGCCCTGGGCCAATACCTCGAATCCTCCAGTGAGAGGCATATGATTAGTCATCTCCACCTCGAGTGATCAGACGTGCTCCACTAATTTCCTAGTCACAGGATTCCAAACCTCATCAGGCCAAAGCCAGGACAATCGAGGAGATTCAAAGTCCGATACCGGTAATTGAACTCGAAGTGGGGGAGCCACAACCCCCCGGCCCAACACCACAAGCATGCCACGTAGCTGTCAACCCCAGCCCCAGGAGTCGATTCTAAGGAGTCGCAACAGAAATATCAATCATGCCTGACATATGTCCACCCAAACTCCTAGTGAGGCGCCAGCACTACAGCCACCCCGTTTTCCATCTCTTTTTAAATTATCTCCAGTCTCCATACCTATTTGAACGCGCACGAAAAGGCTTCATAAAGCATCACTCGTCAAGTTGGTTTCACTGTGGAGTTGCGCATCCGACAACTACCCCGCAAGCCCCAAACCGATCAACGAGTTGGGAGAGGCGCAACGGATCCCTTGAAACAACGGGTCGCTTTTCCACCACTCATGTTGTGTTTCGGTCGCTTATTCGTTGTTCCTGCATCCTGTCCTGCAGGAACAGTTCAGCAAGCCCTAACCCTGCCCAATCCGATCGCGACTACCGTGGAGAAGGGGATATCCAATGATCAAACCAAACATCTGACCGTATGAAGATGGTAGCAGCGAGTATATACGATTACGTCGTAAGCCCCACACAAAGCGCCCCAGCATTGGCTGCTATTAGGTTCTAGAATGGAGCAGATTGGAAAAGGTCTATATAAAATTCCGCAGGGAGAACACTTCTTTTAATGCTCTGTAGACTGCCGGCAGACGCTCGCTCAGAAAGCAAATTTCGCAGGTAGGATTTTGCCATCATGAGGTCGTGCTATTTCAATTTCTTCGTTATACTTTCTCTGATACTCTTGAGTATCGAAAAAGTCCAATCCCACTCATGGGTAGGCGAATTCACCCCCATATATCACTATCCTCAGTTGACTCATGCATGCTAGATTGACGACATCCAAGTCGAAGGAGTAGGGGTCTTAGGTTACATCCGCGGTTATGGTATTCCTCTCTCTGCCCTTTCTCTCCCTCCCTCTCTCTCTAAACTCAATTGACCCTTCACAAAAAACACAGCTGGTCGGAACAACGAGGTCGATAGGCACAACTCCTATCAGCCAACGCAGCGATCCTCACCCGTTTGCAAACCAGACACTCAATCAAAGCCTACAACTCCCCTCGCTGGATCCCCTCGCCTCCAAGCCCCCCCAGGGGCTCACATCCTCGCCCGCCACACTGAAAACGGCCATGTCTCGTTACCCTCAACACCTGACGCCTTCAGTGGCTACACGTACTGGTATGGAACCAGTAAGCCCTCGAGCAGCCATACCTTGCAGAACGCCCTCGACTGGACTAGTGATGGCAGAGGCGGCAAAGGGGATGGAAGGTTTCTCTCGAGAGGCACATACGACGACGGGGAGTGCGCGGAGCCAGGGAACTCGCCGATCAGTAAGGAACGCGGAGTCGGGCCGAGCGGGCAGATCAAAAGTTGCGTGGATCGCTTCACCCTGCCAGATGACCTGGAGATTGGGAGCACCTACTCTGTTTACTGGGTGTGGGATTTCTCGGGCCATTTTGGGTCAAAGGAGCCAAACCATGTTGAAGTCTGTGACCCCCCCATTTGCTGATCAGACTTGTTTTTTAACCCACCACTTGATAGTGGTATACTTCCTGCATGGACATCGATATCGTTGCAGCGGGGAGAAGCACCAATTCTGGAAATGGTAATTCTGGGAACAGCAACACGAGCGGGGGCGCCCGCGGGGGCACGAGCTCCGGCAGCGGCACAGGAGGTACCAGTAATACCAGTTCTAGTGGCTCGGGCAGTTCGGGTGGTTCGGGCGGTTCGGGCGGTTCAGGAAGCTCTGGAGGCTCTGACCAGAACGGCAATAGAAATACCAGCAGTAGCGATGGTTCCAGGACTCCCATCGACGGCCGGAATACTCCCGCGCTACAACTCAACGTGAACTCGGCAGCGGGCAGAAGACACGGAATGGTCCCATGACAATTAACGTTGCTCTATGTATTTGGTTTTCTCTCGCTCGGTAGATTCTGGTACTAGCGGAGGAGGCATTTCTTCCAGTATGATAGCATGTATATAATGGGAGAAAGTTACATAGAGCAACATACAAATGAAGCACGGGGTTCCGCAATTACAAACAAGTGCCCTGGTAGAATAACCTATAATACTACTTCTATTTATTTTTATCTATTTTTATTTATTTATTTAACCAAGGAGTTAATTGAACTATCATAATCATCTATAATCACTCGAATATGTAGATATATAATAAAAGCGAAATTCCGGGAAATGATAGCAAAGGCCATCAACAGAACGACAAAGGTATCACTGATACTGCACATACATAGAAGTGAGACGAGTAAAAAAGAGAAAAAAAAGAAAGAGAAAACGTCTTAATAATGCTGAGCAGGTAAATAATGAATATGATAACGAAAAAAACGCAAAACAAAACCCACCCACCCACTCGTGATCATAATAATAATAATAAAAAAACGCCTCACGATGCAAGTATAACTCCCGTTTGAAAAGACCTCGTAGTTCACACTGGTTAATTTACGGTATGTGGCTGTGGCTGTGGTTATGAAGACTTTTCAAACGGGAGTGTATGGGACGGGAGGGTGTGATCTCGTATACACAGACCAAACCGCCAAGGTGGTCAACATCCGCCTTCGTGCCTCTCGAGCGGCAGAAAGGTATTATAATATTATAATAATAAAAGGAAACATTCGGTGGGGATTTCGTTTTTTTGTTTTTTTGTTTTTTTTGTGATTGCTCATCTTCACGGCTTGATCGGCATGGGTTTCGTGGGGCGGCA